>JAJTWQ010000499.1:0-82518 GCA_029007595.1 Solanum commersonii | reverse complement strand
CAGCATTAAAGCACAGCCATAGCAACGGTTTAGTGTCATTATTGATTCAACTTTAATTTACAGGTTAGTAACATAATATTTAATTAAGAAAATTAATGAAGGGCATTTTCGTATCCAACTTTGAACTTAAAACCTTTTCACTATATATGTCCTTCAATTCATCCATACGTATTGTTCACCCTTAATTAGAGGTCTCGAGTTCGAGTCTTGGTATGGAGAAAACGTGCGAGCGCCACCCCCAATGGGCCCCACATTACAAGATTCAAATTTAGTCGGGGCTCTAATATGGACTCCGTACACCGGATGGAAAACCAAAAAAAAAAAATCTTCATTGTTTAGTTAGGATTGGCCATGATAAAATAATGCTAATTATATTTTTAAAAGTTCAATGTCATTTCCACAATATTGTGTGATCCCTTTTCTCCATTTCACCCTTTAAAGAAAATAAAACAAACCTAAATTCATATATTGGAGCTAATTCAAATTGACTAAGAAGAAATAATTGAACTTTCCTTGCTTTTGTAACCACAAATGTTTCCTTAAGTGATATAACTATCAATTAAAGTATCTTTCCAATTAACTACTTTGTGATACAAACTTAAAATAAAGAGTGAAGATCAATGTGCAACACACGTTCACGATAACTAGTCCAATATTAGAAGTGAAACACCCCAAGTAAATGTTGGGGTTATTTGCCCTGATTTCTTACCATAAATAAGTTTTTCTTTTAGGAAAAGGTTTTAATATCTTAACTAGTCCTTTTCTTGTAGGAAAGGTTTTAGGACTCTATAAATATAGGTTTGTTCCTTCTAACTTAATCAGCATTCACAATGTAGTCCTAGGGTTTTGAGAGTTGCGGTTATGGGGGAGAATTTTGTGTACCTCCTTGTATTCCGAGTGAATTGTTTGAGGTTGTTTCTCTCTATATTTTGTACTCTCATATTTATAGTGGATTGCTCATCTCCTTTGTGGACATAGGTCGATTGACCGAACCACGTTAAATCTGTCTCTTTTGATGTGTTTCTCGTTTGTCTTCTTACTCGTGGTCTTTCGAGGTTTGCTTTGCTAGCTTCCGCATTACACCTGCTTATTTCGGTCCTAACAGTAAAATGTTTAAAAGGATAATTTTGTTGTGTTATGCTTCTGCAAACTTGAGATGGCAAAATAGTCGTCTGTCCTAGCTAAGCGTTCATCCTGATAACAATTGTGCTGTGTAATGTAATACATTATGTCTAATTGATTAAGGCCCGGAGGGATAGTATACTATATAGATTAGGCTTGTTGCAACTCTATTAGTCCATTTGATCAAGAACGGAAAACTTGGTGTTTGATTGCTTTCAAGGATTTTGCATCACAAGTCACAAGCAATCATCAACTGAATACTCAAAATAGACAGGTAGAAAAATATTCAAACAGACAATTGGAGGGGCCACCATTTCGCTCATTTAGTTCGAAAGATGCATTACTAAATTTGGCAAATTTAAAACTATCCTAGATTGCCAATAGGTCGCTAATTAGGTAACAGAGAAAAGATAGTCTAATTCCTTAGTTCAAAAGACATATTTTTCACTTAGTTCCTTCAACAGAGAAACTGATCACTCCTTACCCTCCTCCACAGGAGACTCAACGTCACTATCCACTGAAGCCACTGCACACTGAGAAGTGCTTCCATTTGATGCATCCCCCTGCATATCATTGTTTCCCATTGGTGGTGGAGACACAAAGTAACCATGGTGATGCGCCATTTGGTGCTTCAACAACAAAGGCTCCCCTCTCAGGGATTCACTCTCACCACCATCAAACTCACGATATTGATGCAAGTACAAAGTCAAGGGTTCAATGTAGTCATCAAAACCAACCTTGCTCATGGCCCATAGAATGTCTTCAGGGGTGATGGTCTTGCGCTTCTCACTCTGGCAACGATCGTTGGCTTCCAATGTCATGAAGCTTATGAACTCAGAGACACATTCTTGTATGGTCTGTTTGGAGTCATCGGATATTTTGGCATGGGAAGGAAGGATCTTGCGCATGATTCTGACCACATTTGCTATTGGCATGAATCGGTCTTGCTCCCGAGTGATGCATTCAGTAATTGCCTGGTTGAGATGAGCAGGCATTCCCATGCTTCTCTCCATATCTTAGTTCCACACAACAACATAAGAGTGAAATGGAAAAGAAGTATAATATATATATATATATATATATCACATCAAATATTGATCTAATTTCATCACAGCTAGCTAGATTTTTTTAGTCTAATTAAACATTATTAAATCACATTTGCTATCGACTAACTTTTCAAGTGTTGAAGCAATTACAGAACTAATGGCATGCGCATACACATGTTTCACTAATTATTAGCTGGATATGAGAGTAATATTACTGTAAGACGGCACTATGAATTGTGGACAATATTCACATAAACACCAAAAGCACATATTATTTCGACAAAAGAGATGGCCAGTGTGAATACATGCTAATTAAAGTAATATAAAACGCTTCATATATAGTTTTCATCATCTATCTTATTTTGTCTGATCTTCAACTTACTCTGGCATTTATCAAACCATCCAAATTCGCCTCCGATCAAAAGCCTTTTTATTTTACCATCAATATGATATAGGAATAAGACAAAATCGCATCGTAACGGACACTACACTACCCACTGTTTTCATATACTCTATATTTGTAGTTCTAGTTGTTCTTAAAGTTATATGCAATGCTTCTTAATCTTGGGATAAAGAAATTCTTGTTAGATTTTAATTAACTTCTTAAATTGCCTATTTGTTCTGATGATAAATTTGTTCTGTATTTTAATTTTATGGCAAAAGCAGAGAGTAATAAAAATAAAACCTGTCTAATTTTTGTAATACAACTTGCTGGTTTTCAAACTTGCTAGCTTTAGTCGGTTTCTTTCTCACTTTCTTTTTACTAATCGCATGAATGCCACTTGTTCCCCTTTTGTCTTAAAAGTTCCAAAAGAAAACAAGAAATGGCCGTGTCGATCACCATTACCATGAATCGATCTATTGATCTTTGATAAATAACTAGCTTTGTATATATATATATATATATATGGAAAAAAATATGCATATATAGTCTCTAGATAATTAAAGATGGGTGTATAGTAGATGAAGATACAACAAGCTAAGAAACGTACACAAGTTGGAGCTCTTCATCTAAAGAAAATAATGAAAAATTCAGAAGAATGACTGAAAATTATAAGCTCTCCTAAAATCTTGTTCGCAAGTGTTGTCTGAAAGAGTGATGTGTATGAACTGTACCCCTACCTTGTGAAGGTAGAGAAACTGATGCTAGGCTCGAGTAAGTATATCAAAATCAAATATATATAACAAATACAAAGTTTCAAGAATGTTCTATGGAGAAGGGGAATGCATTTACAAAAGTAAAAGAGATGCTAGGTAGCATACCAGGGGAAGGGGAACGGGCAGGGGTTGGTTGTGGGAATCTTCGATAGCTATGAAATCCTCCATTTCCTGAACCAACACGATTACCATTAGTCATCTCTCTCTCTCTACAAATATGTATCTCTCTCTAAAAATATAAAGTAAGTGGCTCTTGGCAAGTGATACTTATAGCTACAACAATTAAGAGAAAGGGGGGACACATAGCAACAGGGCGTAGTGAACGAGGTGAAGGTATTCTCCCGGATAAATAGGCTTTCAAGTTGGACAGATGAGCATTGACCAAAAACGAAATAACTATATACCACTACTTCTTCCATCCGAAGTGTTACTTTAGCTCATTTGACTCCCATTAAGGAAAATAATAAATTGAAGTATAATTTATTAAGTTACCTTTAATTATTTGATGATTTTTGAGAATTGAGCAATATTAAAAAGTAGTTCTTTAATACAATGAGTATAGTTGGAAAAACATACTAATTTTTGTCTTGAATTCCTACAATATTTTGGGAAAATTTATTTTGGCTAAAGTGCCACTTATTTTGGGAAAGAAGGAGTATACGTTACTCATTGTTTAATTTTCAACCATTTGGCCATTTCCTTTTTACATTTCTCCTTTCTCAACAATTTATAGTTCCAATCCTATTCAAACCGACCCCATTCATTCAAATTCAGAAAAAAATGTTTCGAGTGACTTGTAATCCAGAGTGTGTAGAGTTACCCACGTCAGTTGTGGATAGTGATGACAAATGCGTGAATTAGTTCAGGTTTTGGAGGATTGAAGATGGATTGGATTGAGATTTGGATCTCTTTGTATGACCTTGGAGAATGCTCAACTGATCAATTACCTTTTGAGGTTAAGTCCACCGTTCTTTTTATTAAAAATTATTTTATCAAGTGTAGGTAATTCAATCATAAACGCTATTTGATTTCACAAATTATAGGTGAAATTAACATACTAGTATTAATGAATGTACCAAGTTGATGTAACGAAATTTTGGTAGATTAAGTATAGTCAGAAACGAATTAGCAACAATAGTCTACAGAATCCTTCAATTACCAAGAAAAGCCACACATTTAAGGGTGTGTTTGGTATGAAGGAAAACATTTTCCCGAAAATGTTTTTCAATTTTCTCATGTTTGATTGGGTTAAATGTTTTGGAAAATGTTTTTCAAATCAACTCATTTTCCTCAAATTTAAGGAAAATGACTTCCCATCAAAACTTAAGGAAAACATTCCAAAACTCTCTTCCAACTTCAAACTACAATTACTTTTTTGTTAAAAAAATCAATTTATTTTGTCCCTAGCCTCAAACCAGCCCCCCAACCAACCACCCCAAAAAAATAATAATTTAAAGCTTGTTTTTAAATTCAATTTTTTTACCCACCCTCACCCCTACCCCTACCCCTACCCCCCCCCCCCCCCCAAAAAATATTAAAAATTATTTTTAAAAGATATTTCTAATTTCAATTTTTCATGTTTTTCCCCCACCCACTACCCTTGCCCCCCCCCCCTATCAATTTTTTTATTGTTTTTAAAAAATATTTTCAACTTCATTTTTTATTTTTTCATCACGATCCTTGATCACCCACACTCCCTTCCCGACCGGCCCCCCCTACCCCCCTAAAAAAAATTGAGTTTGTTTTTAAAAATATTTTCAACTTCAAATTTTTTTTTTTTTACCCCTACACTCGATCCCCCCCAACCCACCCACCCCTACTCGCCACTCCTACCCAGAAAAAATAATTTAAGTTTGTTTTTAAAAAATATTTTCAATTTCAAAATTTCATTTTTTCACCCTACCTTGACCCCTCCCTCACGCACCTCCTACCCAAAAATTTCATTTTTTCACCCTACCTTGACCCCCCTCACACACCTCCTACCCTTCCCCCAAAAAAAAAAAAAAAAATTAAGTTTGTTTTTAAAAAATATTTTCAACTTCAAAATTTCATTTTTTCACCCTACCCTTGACCACCTCACCCACCTCCTACCCAGCCCCCCTACCCACCCCCCCCCCCCCAAAAAAAATAAGATTGTTTTTAAAAATATTTATACTTTCAAAATTTCATGTTTTCAGCCCTACCCTCGACCCCCCACCCACCCACCCCCTACCAGCCTCTCTGTAACATACGACAATTTAAAATGAATATAAAGAAGCTTGAAACTGGAAGTAGTCACTTTTGGAAAAAAATTCAGAATCTGGAAATTTGGCTAAGTTCAAAAATCTGGAAAATTTGGCTAAGTGTGGGAAATCAGTGATTTTTGGCCAACTTTGAGCAGTCATAACTCCTAGCTCAAGATGAAGTTGAAGTTGTTGGTTGTGTTGTTGAAGTTCTTGCTGATTTGGGACAGGATCTGGTTGCGTTTTTGAGTGGAATCCACTGTATGTTGAGGGTTTTATGACCCCAAGTGTTTGGGAAAAGAACCTTTAAGGTTGAGAGGGTTTAGAGTTGGCAACATGAAGGAGAAAAGTTGGGCAAACGGCTTGCTCGAAGCAAGTCTCGGCCATAGATTTGTTTCCTCTCGTGGAATGTAATCGTTCTATTTTCGAAATTAAATTTCGAAATTTTTCTTAAGTCTAGCCGTCCTAAATTATTCCTAATCATCATGGGGTCCTTCCAAACACAAATCATTACCCTTGAATTCATAATCCAATTCAAGGAGAGTTAGTTCCAAGTCAAGTAAAGTTAGAATTCAAGTGAAGTTAGTTTCCAATTCAAGTGAAGTTAGTTTCCAAGTCAAGTCGAGTTAGAAGCCAAGTGAAATTAGAAGTCAAGCTTAGAAGTTAAGAAGTTAGTTCAAGCAAGTCCTCCAAGCTTTTCAAGAGTCTTTATTAAACGTTTTAACTTCATTCTAAGGCTCAAGTTGCACGTCAAGTAAAGAGTAAAGAGTCAAGGGTTTAAAGTTGAGTTCATTTTTCAAAGTCATTAGGGAACTATGTATTCCCAAAGAAGTTTTAAAGAAATGTCTTTACATCTAAACAAGGTTGGAAACTGAGATTTCCAAAGAGCCTTCGGGATAGTTTTTTTTGAGTAATTATCTCATATCAAATAGAAGAAATATGTTTTAAAAACATAAGAGCGACATTTTTAGGAGTAGTATCAAGCACCGAATTGGGGAGCGTTCAAAGAACCTGACCCCCATAGAACCATGTTAGCCACTATGGGTAGAAAAGGATCATACTTTTAGATGAATAGACTAGTGGATCCATTAGGCGGTTCGGGTCTTATACCTTTGGCCGGGTATACGATGCTCGCGGCAAAGGGTGAGGTCGATCGCCGTATCATCACTATAGCTCTTATGTGATGGTTGTCGCCTAGAGAAACTCCCACAAATAGCTTATTGTATTTTCATACATAGAGATTATTGTATTTTTATATACATCAGTTTATTGTATTTCTATATACACCTCAGGCTTATTGTATCCTTGTATACACACAAAGTTTATAACATGTTTTAAACAGTCTTTCTTTATATCGCACTTGTATTAAATTGCCTTATATTGAGAGAAGTCAGTCAGGTAGAGTTGAGTTGAGCAAAGTAAGCTTTCAGATTCTTCCAAATTTCCTTCTAGCCTATGTTGCTTAGTTTTCCAGCTCACATACTCGTACATTCCATGTACTGATGCCAGTTGGCTTGCATCGTCTTATGATGCAGATATGTGTGTACCCCGAATCAATATCCTGCACGTCGTTGATCCAGCTGAGCACTCCAGAGTCAGTGGTGAGCCTCTTTGCATTCCGGAGGACTCAATTATTTTGTGTTCTTAGTTTTTGTTTTATTTAGATGTTGTAGGGTCTATCCCAACATCCATCTCAGTATTTTAGAGGCTTCATAGACAGACAGTCAGTTAGTTAGTTTTGAGTCTCTCATCTATGTATATACGTAAATATTCTATTTTGAGATTCGAGTTGCCTTTATGGCCATATTTTATAAGTTAAGATGTTTTGTAATATTACATTGCATTGAGTTATTCGGTTGGATTAGGTTTCCGCTGAGTTAAGAAAGTCAGGTCAAGGGTTCGCTTGGGGCCAGAAATGGTCTTCGGGTGCCGGTCCTGCCCAGGGTGTAGGCTCGGGGCGTGACACCCTCCCCCCCAAACAAAATTTTAAGTTTGTTTTTAAAAAATATTTTCAATTTCAAAATTTCATTTTTTCACCCCTACCTTCGACCCCCCTACCACTTCCACCACCCCAAAAATAATTCTAAGTTTGTTTTTCAAATATATTTTCAATTTCAAAACTTCATTTTTTCACCCCTACGCAGCCCCTCCCACCCCACCCACGCCTACCAAAGATCCCCACCACCCCACCCACCCCTACCAAGACCCCCCACCCCCAAAAAAATTTAACTTTGTTTTTAAAAAAATATTTTCAACTTCAAATTTTATTTTTTTACCCCAACCTTCCACCCCCCCACCCACCCCTTACCAACCCCCACCCCACCCACCCCCTATCAACCCCGATCCCCCAAAAAAAATTTAAGTTTGTTTTTAAAAAATATTTTCAACTTCAAAATTTCAATTTTTCACCCCTACCCTCAATCAACCCCCCCACCCCCAAAAAAATTTAAGTTTGTTTTTAAAAAATATTTTCAATTTCAAAAATTATTTTCTACCCTAGTAAAAATAAAAGATATTTCTCAAAAAAAAATGCACTCATAAATCAAACACTAAAAAAATTTTCCGGAAAATATTTTCTACTCACCAACCAAACATGAGAAAAAATAAGTCAAAAATCAACTTATTTTCCAGGAAAACATTTTCCTTCATACCAAACACACCCTAAGTGATCATAAAACCCCTGAAAATCTGAATAGCAACTTTGTAACCATTTATGAAATTTAGCAATATTGAATGCAAACTTTTATCATCCACAATGGAACATCTTACGAATGCAAAACAAATCCGACTATAAATGGGACAACATCGAACACATAACATAATAAATTTTGTATAGAAACTTCCAGATCAGTTTAAATATGACATCAATACACTTTAAGAAAAGAAGTTGTACGCAATACACCACCACTTGGAGAACAGGTTTTAAATTCAGCTTAGCAGTTTCCTTTTTCCTTAAAGTTTGTGGTATTGCTTAATTTCTGGTACTGTTCAATGATCATCCTCTCAAGTTTCGGAGAATGAGAAAAGAGGAATCTTATTAAGTACATTTCAGTACTTGATCCCTTGAATATCACAACCTCACTGAATCAATCTCAGAGCATCATTCACACAGTCTTTATCCATTGAAAAGTAAGAAAACAGTTGCGTTTTCTGACTCAATGTTTCATCAATCTGAAGAAAAAGTCTTTTAATAGTCGACCTACATTACCAAAGTTAAAAATATAAAGTGTAACAATAAAACTTAAGGGAAATATGAAATTATGAAACAATATTTTCAGGCTTTGCAGTTTTAGTGACTAGCGAAGCCTGTCTGGCACATCAACTGAGCAAAGTTTCTGAAACAAAAGATGCCAAAAACGAAATTATGGAGTGTTGGTTACAACAGCTATGAAAATAAAACAAGGCAACATAATTTTCATACCTCTAGGATGTTCAATCCTCATTAAAACACTCCACTGTTATTTTGTAGCTGCTAAGGATAGACAAGTTCTCAAGTTTTGGAGAAACCAAATAAACACAACCAACATCAACACAAAATCTCAACTCCAAAGTCTCGAGCATTGGCAAATTAATTGTTTTTTTTATCCTATATCACAGGCAATTGCAGAATGGTCTAACTGAAGACTAACAAGATTGGGGAATCGGGTACCAACAGGCAGCTTAAAGATGCACCTTGATAGCTTCAACCTTCAAATATGTCAATGTTTCACAAGTAAATATACAATTAGGAAAAACATATTTTTTATCTAGATTAAGCTTCTAGATACCATGATTTGATACAAAGATGATGAATTGATCCACATCGGACTGTTCTTAAGTGTCTTTCTCGGATATAAGATAGAATCCCAGAATATTTCTAGTATGTTAAGCATGAAAATTTTATGAATTATGCTTGCAGCAGAATCCTCAATGTAAGATATACTAAAAAAACAGGGGATCAAACACAGGACTAGATTGTGTAGACCATAACTGTTAACTATGGTAAAGAGTTAGCAAGCTGTATGGCTAGGATCAACCAATTAAGTAAAGTTAGTTAGTTAACAAGAATGTTTAGGTGGCGTTAGTTAGTTACAAGTTGTTAGAGATATTTTCTATCTTCCTAGTGTTAGACTAGTATATAAAGCAAAGTTGTACAGATTCAATGTATCAATTCAGTTTCACAATCAATACAATTAAATTTATGGAGTTTGCATGGTATCAAAGCTCTTGATCATAGGAAGCTGATTACCTAGCAGTGGCCATTACATTCAGATTCACCAACAGTTAAAGGTGAATTAAGAGGAAGCATCTCAGAGTCGAAGCTAGCTACAGATGGCGATTGAAACTACAACTGAAGGGACTGGAAATGGAGCTACAAGCATTGGTAATATCAGCTCAGTCACATTTCCTGTGATTGATCACAATCATTCACTCTTTCTTCGGCACACTGATACTCCAGGTAGCTCTTTAATCTCACTTCAGTTAACAGTCTCAAAAAATTATGCATTGTGGAGTCGATCCTTTAGAATTGGTCTGGTAGGATGAAGCAAGTTAGGATTTGTGGATGGAAGGTTTCCTAAATCTATGTTTGGTCCAGAATTGTCTGATCAATGGGAGAAATGTTGTTGGGAAGTAGGAGAACATATAAAGTAGTTTTGATGATTGATAAAATGAACATGGTTCACTACTTGTTGTCTTATGTGTACTATATCAGGTAGGGCTGCGTATCGGTCAGTTCGGTTCGGTTTTGAAGTTAATCGGTTTGACTTATTGGTAATCAGTTTGTAGAGATGTTAAACCGTTATAGAACCATTAAGATATTGTATTATCGGTTCGGTTATTGGTTTAACCGTTAAGATTTTACATAAAAAATAATTAAAAATCACTTAGAAACAAGGTGACAAACCAAATGAACCATGCACATAAGTTCATAAGTTACATCTTGTTCAAAAGAAAATACTTTTATATTATTTAATAACCAAGAGTTTGAGACAAGCAGAAATAAAAGTAGGAAACCAAACTCTAAGTTAAGGACTGTATATACAAAATAGTATAAATATAATTATTTAATTTACTATCGGGTTATCGGTTAATCCGTTAAGAAAAAACTTCAAACCATTAAGAACTGATAACCCGATAAGAAAAAAAATCAAAACCGTTATCAAAACCGCTAAACGAATAACTCATTATTGATAAACCAATAACTTTTTTCGGTTCGGGTTATCATTTTAGGTTCGGTTTTGAACAACCCTACTATCAGGTGAACCAGGTTCCTAGACGTGAATTCGGGCGACCTGTACAAATATGAGAGATTGCGGTAAAGAAGAAAAATATTAAAGTGCAGAAATAAAGGAGCGAAAAAAAAAATAAAGAAATAGCTGAAACAAAGGAGCGCACAAAGAAGGAAAGAAATAAAGAAGTAGCAATTCAAGTCGAAGAAGGAAGGAAGTAAATATAAACAATTCCTAGGAAGAAAAGGAAAGAGGCAGACAAGTTCAATAAGGAAAAGGATTAGTAATTTCTTTCCTCGTAGAAGTTGATAAAGGCAAAACAAATTCTAAAAATGGTTCAAGCCAAAGAAAGAAAAAAGGGTATTTGAATAAACACAAATTGAGAGAATTTTCCAGCAAATGCAGAGCGATACCTATTACATATTCATGAAAGTCATCATCTTTAGAGCAATAGCCATTGGAGAAAAACTGTAAAACTTCATCACAGCAACACTGAAACCAAGTTTATGAGTTGTGTCTGAGTCTGAACTATTGAATGTTGAAGTCTGATCAATTAAAGTCTAGGGTTATAAGTCTTTGTTGATTTGTTCTAGGTTTATTATTGAGTTGTAATAATTCCTAGATTTTTTAACAAAAAGTGGCTTGACTTCTTGGAGAGTAGAATCTTGAGAGATTTGTAACAAGAAGTTGGTTTGACTTCTTGGAGAGTAGAGTACACTTGACAGAATTGTAACAAGAAGTGAGTTTGACTTCTTGGGAGGGTAGAGTTAAGAGATAGTTTTGAGAGAATTGTAACAAGAAGCTAGTTTGACTTCTTGGAGAGTTGAGTCTTTGATTATAGTTAATCATTGAAGAGTAAAAGGTACCAGAGTTAGTTCCTTTTGACTTTTAAGTTGTAATCCTGAGAAGAACATGAATCTTAAAGTAAATAAGATTGTGGTGTGGTTTTTAACTTCCTTGAGGTAGGAAGGTTTTCACGATAAATTCTATGTTTTATTGTGTTGCATTTTGTTTGTCTCGACAAAAGTACAAGAACTTGGTTCTTATATAGGGGTTGTTTTACCCCATCTTAACCGGTTTTGGTGATTCCTACGTTAATTACTAAGTCAAGGAGTCGCCACCTAATTATTACAGTGAATTAGGGTACCTAAAATTGATTAAAGTCAGTGTCTAAAATTAACTTCATTTGGACCTACTCGTTTAATCGAAACTCAATTTTGTGCTCGTTTACCCATTCAATTATTTTTTTCTCGATAAACAATTATTTCATATGCGATAAAAGTCCAATCTCGACTTAGCAAAAATACACCAAACTTTACCGATCAGACCTATAATTCATGGTCAAACTTTCATAAGTTCTAGAATAGTTTTTTTATCTTTAAAACTAATAACGAACCTTTTAGTTGACGCAATTTGCTGAAATAGCATCAAAGCACCCAAAGAGCTTATAAACTAATCTGGAACCTCCCGAACACAAATCAAATATGCTACTAGCTTAGAAATGATATTTCTGACTCAATGAAATCATCAAAACATCCAAACAAGGTTACCTTAACCCGATGTTTGCCCAAAGTTAACTTTAACTTAAGAATCTCCAAAGTTCCAATAAGGACATGAAACTCATCCAGAAGCTTCTGAAATTGAACCAAACATTCAACAAGACCAAACACTACCCTTCGGACCTAGTGAAATCATCAAAACTTGAAAATGACATTTCTAACCTCAAACATTACTAAAGTCAAACTTTAGCCTTAGTTTTTTCCAAGTCTAATGGCTCAAAATTAAGTAGAAAGCCTTGGGACCCAAACCAATAGTACATCTAGACCAAAAACCATATTACAGAGCTAACATAACTATCGGAATTTAATTCTGAGCTTGCTATCACCAAATGTTGACCTTGGTCAACTATCTTATGCTTTCACTAACTTTCAAAACACAAAAACTCTTTCAAAAATTATCTAAATACCTCAGGATCTGATCCAATAATCTTTTTAACTCAAAAGTCACGTTCCGGAGTTGAAAAAACTAACAGAATTCCATTCCAATACTCGGAACTCCAAATGTTGACTAAAGTCAACCATTTCAACTTTAAAACCTTCAAACACCACATCTTTTTCAAATCTCCCAAATTTTCACTCTAGTTCCCAAACCAACCATACTAATGTACCAAAAATGATTCGGTGTAATTTTCAGGAAGGGTAATACAGTAATTTTTCAAAGAACTCCAAAAATGGCCTTCGGGATCATTACACTTGCAGCACAATACGAGTGGAAAATCTACCATAGGTGAAGAAGACAGGGTGTATTAGCTTCAAAAAGCTTTCTATGGTCTTAAACAAGCTCCAAGAGCTTGGTATAGTAGGCTGGATATTCATTTTGTTGTCACAAGGCTTTAACAGAAGCCTAAATGAGCCTACTTTTTACTTCAAAAGGCAAGCTGATGGGATGTGGATTGTGATTTCGCCTTTATGTTGATGATCTCGTTGATAAGCAAAGGAAAATCCTCTTTGCGAGTCCAAGAAGTTAAAAATGAAATGCTAAAAACTTTTGAGATGTCTGATCTAGGAGAGAAGAAGTTTTTCGTGGGAATAGAGATTGCTCAATCTTGTGAAGGAGTTTTCTTGTCCCAAAAGAGGTATGCCTTGAATCTATTGAAAAAAGTTCAAGCTTGACACGTGCAAACCTATTGCAACACCACTTGTTGTGCATGAAAAATTGATGAAGGATGATGGTGAAGAAAGGGCAGATCCAATACTTTATTGAAGTCTTATTGGAACCCTATTGTATCTGACTGTATCTAGTATAGACATAATATTTGATGCCAGTTTGTTATCCTGATCTATGCAAAGTCCCAAAGAATAGGCATTTTGGAGCCGTTAAAAGGGTGTTAAGGTACATTAGAGGGATGATTGATAATGGAATTTGGTATAGAAGTGTGGAGAATGGATATTTTCTTGGTCGCTTCGTATAGTTATTGGGGTGGATGTTTGGATGATTACAAAAGCACATCCCGTTACTTTTGTTTGCTTGGTCCATATTTTTTCTTAGAGCACAAAGAAAGCAAGATATTGTAGCTCAATATTCAGCAAAAACCGAATATGTGGCTGCTTCATATGCTACAAATCAAGGAATTTGTTTTAGAAAGATCTTGTTTGAATAATGAATCAAATCCGAACATATGAAAAATAGAAGGCAGTTTGTATCGGGTACCTGTCACGCCCCGAGCCTACACCTTAGACGGGACCGGCACTCGAAGACCATTGCTGGCCCCCAAGCGAACCCTTGGCCTGGCTTTCTTAACTCAGCGGAAACCTAACTCAACAGAATAACTCAATACAATGAAAGGTCATAAGACAACTTAAATGATACAAATCTAGCCCAAAGGGGAAACTCGAGCCTCAAAATAGAATATTACAAATATACATAGATGAGAGACTCAAAACTAACTGACTGACTGTCTATGAAACCTCTATAACACTGAGATGGATGTTGGGACAGACCCCGCAACATCCTAACAAAACAAAGCTAAGGGAACAAAATATCTGAGTCCTCTGGAAGGCAAGGAGGCTCACCACTGACTCTGGAGTGCTCAACTAGATCAACAGCGTGCTGGATGCTAATCCTTGGTACCTGTGTCTGCATCATAAGACGATGCAGCTAACCGGCATCGCATACATGGAATGTACGAGCATGCGAGCCGGGATAAATAAACAATAACTTAAGCTTGAAAGGAGTACAAAAGAGAACTTACCTTGGCTCGTTCAACTCATGAATAACTGAACTCAATATAAATAAATAAGACACATGCAACATATATAGCTTGAAAAACTATTTAAAACATGACGTCAAAATCATATTTATAATATTCTGAAAATACAATGCTTCCTCTTAAAGTCTACTTGTGCAATGCATGAATGAAGTCCCATACCCCCATCCATACTAAGCAGAACTTTTCGAGGAACCAAGCTCTTTCTACTGTGGGAGTTCTCTAACCGATAACCACCACTACGTGCTTAAGTAGTGATACAACGTTTTACCTCACGTTGCCCAAGGACCATCTGTTATACCCCATTTTAACTCGAGGTCAAAACGTGTACAACATATTGGTGATTTCCAAATTAATTAACTTAAGAAGTCGCCACCTAATTAATTATGGTGAATTAGGACACCTAAATATTTAACTAAGTAACACTAAAATGACTTCAATTAAATGGTCTACTTAACTTGCATGATTCTAGGTAAGGATTCTAATTTATCCTAAAGGGAAGGGGTAAGGCATCTTTTAAGATCCGTTAAAAGCGGTTACCGGCCAAACTTAGGTTAATTAATTTTAGAAGGAAGATATGAATGCTAAAGATTAAGTAATTGAGTAACCAAATTGAAAAACATTTTTTATTTTAAAAGCTCTTTTGCAATTTTATTAGAATGAAAACAATTTAAGAAAGAGTAATTTCTATAGATTAATTTAGACAAATTTGTAGTCCATAGCTAAAAAAGGTAATTAAATTAGACATTTTATCATTGATTGACAAAGTGCTCCCTTTAGAAAAAGTTTTAGAAAAAATAAGAGTGTAGAACAAAAAAAATAAATAAATATATATATATATATATATATATATTATTTTATTTTTTATTTTTATTTTTTTGGGGAAGACATTGTCAAGTTTGAACAAAATTAAATAAATCTAGTGAATTTAAAGTGGTGCAAAAAGAACTGTTTAAAAAGAATTTGCCAAATTAAGTTTATGAAAGCTAAGCAACTAATAAAGGTTGTTTCTAACTAAAAGGTGCCCAAACCCAAACATCTATGTTATGTTACCTATTAAGAATCCAAACTAGAAATATCTAAATCACACAAGCAAGGATAACATGTAAAGAAAAACGCGTAAACAAATAATGCAAAAATGTAAGTAGCTATAAGTGATTCCAAGATAGGACCACTTGCTTTGCTTGCAATTTCGAATGGTCAAAGAGGTAGTGAAGACTCCATGTGCGGGTGTGAGGATAATGTTGAGTCTATAAGACTCGATTTTGCGAGAGTCCTTAATTGGGACTCCATTTTTGTTCCAAAGTATCCATGCAAATAAAGAGAAGATAAATGAATTAGTAAGACATTCGGCTTTAAGCGATATTATAAAAATAGATAGTACTAATCAAGTAACATTATACATCAAATATAATATTTAACATATAAAGCGTGCTAATGCCGAACGGAAAACTCAAACTAAGATATTAAGGCATTTTTAAGTAGTCCTTACGAAACACTTGGAAGAAAATCAAAACATCCAATTGTACTAATTAATGAATTAAGCAAAAGAATTTAAAATCTACATTTTGTACACATAGAGATAATATAGGAATCTTAGATAACATGCCAAGGATCATGATATTTCTTACTCTAACAAAAATAAATAATTAAAATAAAGACATAAAGAAAATTAAAAATAACCTGCATATCATTTCTAAAAATAATCAACAATAAATATCAACTCTTTTTAGCATATTTTTAAAGTAAGAAAAACACAAGTTAGAAAATTTTATCATACAAAAGATGTCAGAGGGACATTAACTAACAAGAAAACTGATTTCAAGTAATATTATCAAGTTGTCTAATACGCCAAAAAAAATCTGGAAAATAATTCATTGCCATTATGACTAAACTAAGTAGAATTATTTGCAAAAACATGATTTATCTTTCTAATAAGATATGAAATCAACCCATTAATATTAACTATAAGGAGATTATCATTATCTAAAGAGATATGACATCAAACAAGATTTGAGATTTCAATATGCCATTACTTACAATTTGAAAAGAAACACATACATAATACATACATGTGATGTGCTAAAAGGAAATATAACAGGAAATAAGCTTAACAAAAATTCATATCATGTATAATGGAAAACTACATCCAGTCTGCTTGCGACAGAACTTCAAGATTGGTTACCAAGTAAAGACATAGGAGGTCATTAAATCATAACAACACTAACTTGACTTAAAATAAAGATTTAAGCACAAAAAGAAATCATTTCTTAACTACGAGATGGTTGAACATGAAAGAGTGAGGACTTTCGATTATTACGAGTCTTGAACTAAACCGAAACACATATGAAACGTTATTCTTATTATAGCTAAAATGAGCAGGGATTACTATGACAAATGTAACATTTTAATATAGTAACAAAGAAAACAGAGAGAACAGGGAGTGAATTTACCTGCTATAGGGCAGTGAACGGGGCTGCTGCGATCAAGCGTCTATATTCGAACAATGACAAACCCGAACAAGCTTGAGATTCGAATTTCTGGCGAGATCGAAAGAGAGTATAAAAGATATTTTTTATGAAAAAATGCAGTGGTTCAAGGTAATATGGGGGAAAGAAAAGCTTGGTCTTAAAAATGAATGCCAAGAGTGCTATGAAGGCCGAAAATTCTCTCCCAAAGATGGATGCAGGAGCTGTACTTATAGTGACAAAACTAAAGTCTTTCTCCTTGGGATTTTGGGCGGGACTTTGATTGAAAAAGAAAAATGGCCGTTTGAAATTTCAAATCTCTGCTAACATGATTCTCCCTCAGAAAATATCAAAAGTTCTTTTGGCCTTTTGTTGACCAAATTAAAGAAGAGAGATGAGAATCAAGAAGAGGAAAAGAGCTATTGATTTCCTTAGAATAAAGATAAAGATTGCACCAAAATAGATGGACAAGCTCTGTCCATGGCTGAGAATGATGAATCTTCTATCAGGAAGTGGAAAAAGCGTGATTAGCATTGTTTCGGAGAGAGTACCGTTGCCTGGATAGGTCAGATTGATTAGCTTTAAGTTTGGGCTGATTGTTAAGAGCAAATTTGGGCTTCGCAGGTAGGTTTTGGGCTGAAAGAATGGCTGGAGACTTTTGGGCTATAGCTGAATTTTCTTGGGTCGTTTCTCTTCTTATTTTACATTATTTTGGGCTTCTAACTTAATAACTAATACAACATATATTATAAGATGACAATTACTAGTTTACAAAAGAAAAATATATTACGACTTTACGCTAATATAAAATATAGATACAAGAAAATGGATTTATACTTAATTTAATAAATACGAAATTTGAAATAAAATGACGACAATCGACTATTTAAGAAAAGAGGTGTAAAAGTGATAATAATCATATCGATAATAAAACCTATAATTTTAGTAGATAAATAGGCATATTATTAAAAATAGTTGTGAAAAAGATAATTTGATATGTTATCAAATTAGAAGCTCGAAAACAATAAATTAGAAGAAAGAAGGGTCAAAATTGGGTGTCAACACCATCCTATACCTTGCCGTGATATAGGAAGCTAACTTTACCAAGTGGATCCACTAGCTTAACTTTCATGATCATCTAAAAAGTATGACCTGAGAAATCCCATGTTGGCACATGGTTCTTATGGAGAGTTGAGTTAATATGAACTCGTGTCCCCAATTTGGTGCTCAATACTACTCCCAAAAATACTTTGGCTCATAAGTGTCTTTAAACACATCTTGCTTTAATTGAGGTAAATTACTCAAAACTTAGCTCAAAGGCTCTTTTGGAAAAACATGGTTCCCCTTTTACTCAAATGTAAAAACATTTATAAACTCCTTTGGGAATACTTAGTTCCCTAATAGCCTTTTTAGAAATGAACTCAACTTTAAAATCTTGATTTAACTTGAAACTTAAGACTCTTACTTAGCTTGAAAATCTATACTCTTTTACTTGACTTGAAACTCTATACCCTTTCACTTGACTTGAAACTTGAGTCTTGAAATGAAGTTAAAACGTTCACTAAAGACTTTTGAACAACTTAAAAAAACTTGCTTTGACTTACTTAACTTCTAAGCTTGGCTCTAACTTCACTTGACTTGGACACTTACTCTCCTTGAATCGGATTATGAATTCAAGGTGTTTGATCACATGCTATGGATGGGTTTGGGATGTTAAGATGTACCTTAAAGTATTGGAAACAACTATAAAACATCGGTACTTTACCAAGGAACATGAATGAAAAAGTGGGGAATGAAAGGTAAAGGGAAGGATCGGCGTCCTTGGCGCTCTAAGAGGTGCGGGGCGCCAGCCCTCAAACTTCGTAGGACCGCGGGCGTTCGCTGTGCGCTCCGCCCCAAAGGGAAAGTTCAAGATCCCTTTTTGGGGTGCGCCGCTAGCGCGACGCCACCTTTTTTTTCCCCCAAAATCCGACTTTTTCCCCTTGTTTCTTTCCAACTCTAAACTCTTTCAACCTCAAAGGTTCCAGCAGCAAAATCACAACCAAATCATGTCCCAAATCAACAAGGAACTTCAATACCACAATCAACAACACAACCAACAACTTCAACAACACAACCAATCTTTTCTTGAAAATAAAACGAATTTGGAGTGTGGGGGAAAGGACCAACCCCAACATTAAGGATCATAAAATTCCTCAACATACAAGAGATTCAACTCAAAAACACAACCAAATCATGTACTAAACCAACAAGAACTTCCAACAACTTCAACAACACAAACCAATAATTTCAACAACCCAACCAAGCTTTTCTCGGAAATAAAACGAGTTGGGCGTGTGGGGGAAAGGATCAACCCAACACTAAGAACTCACATACCTTGATAGGGATCACCCCCGATGAAATCACGACGATCTCCTTGCTTGATATTCCCTTTCTTCTCTTCTTCTCCTCTTCACTCAAAACCCCTAACTCTCACTCTCACTCTTTTAAAATGAGACAAAACTGATCTAAAATCAGTCTAACACAACAATATAACCAAAAGAATAGGCTAGGGAAAAGACCAAAATACCCTTAAAATTTTCGGACTAAACTGCCCTGTGCGACTGTGCCAACATCCCAACTTCTAAAGGACATAACTCACTCATACGAACTCGGAATCGAGCAAACTCAGCGGCATTGGAAAGATCATTCCAAGGGCTTTCCAGACATAACTGTAAATTTTCCTAAATCATTCTGAGCTAGGAGTTACGACTGCACAAAGTTGACCAAAAACTCATCTTTTTTTTTTCCATAATTGGCCAAATTTTCCAGATTTTTGAATTCTTTCCAAAAATGACTATATCCAATTCAACTCTTCTTGGAACTCAATATGCTACATCTAGGGACCTTAACTTAACACTCAAGAAATTTTTATTCCTCCGTAAAATCTCACTCCACATGAAGGACGGCTCGAGTCTTAGTTTGAAAAATTCTCTGGGGTGTTATAGTACCAAATAGAGGTTTAACAACAAGATGTTGAATGGCATTCCTATAAAGGAAATTAATATATCAAGTGTTCATTATTTGGACATGTTTCCAGATTAGGAATGTCAAGGGTAAACTTGGTAATTGGTCCTGTAAGAAGAGCAAAGAGGTGGCAGAGACTGATATCAATTCCACTGTTGTTTTCCAAAGTGTTTTATCAGATATGCTCAATTAGAAATATCATAATAAAGACAAGTAGCACTTGTTCATGTGGTTGAGCACCACACACAAACATACACATACACATACACACATAAGTAAACAGCAAATTGAAGGGGCCCCATTTAGCTCACTTAGTTCGAAACATACATTCCTAAACTTCGCAAATTAAAAACTATCCTAAACTTTCTTTATTGCTTATAAAGCTTCAACAACAGCTTAATACCTTCAATATATTGAGAAATTGATCACTCCTTATCCTCCTCCGTAGGAGATTTAACGTCACTATCCATTGAAGTCACTACACACTGAGAAGTGCTTCCATTAGATGCATCCCGCTGCAAATCACCATTTCCCATTGGTGGTGGATACACAAAGTGCTGACGAGCCATAGGAAAATTAGGAGGCCGATGATAGGGCGTGATGTTGCAGCTTGAAGTTGTATCAACCATTGGACGCTTCAACAAAGACTCCCCTATAAGGGATCCACTTTTGCCACCATCATCCTCACGATAACGAGGAAAGTACAAAGGAAAGAGTTGAATGTAGTCATCAAAACCAAACTTGTTAATGACCCAATGCACGTCTTCATCAGTGATGGTGTTCCGCTGCTCACGCTGGCAATGAGCGTTGGCTTCATATGTTACGAAGCATATGAACTCAGAGATACATTCGTACATGGTCCGTTTGGCGTCATCGGATATCTTGGCATGGGGAGGATGGGTGCTATCCATGATTCTGGCCACGTTTGGTATGAATCGGTCTTACTCCTGAATGATGATTTCAACAACTTCCTGGTTGAGATGAGCAGGCAGTTCGGGGCTCATCTCCATATCTTAATTTCACACAACAAAAAAGCACCAGAGTGAAATTAAAAAGAAGTGTGGTCTATATCATCAAAATATTCTTCTAATTTCATCACAACTAGCCACACTTTTATCGTCTAATTAAACATTATTAAGTAACATTTTCTATTACCTACCCAAGTATTGAAGAAATTACAAAGCTAATGGCACACAGATATATATGTTTCACTAATTATTAGTTGGATATGAGAGTTGTACTGTAAGACGGCACTATGAATTTTGGACAATATTCATGTGAACACCAAAACCACATATTATTTAGTCAGTGTGAATACAGACTGAGTAAAGTACCATAAACGCTTCATATTTAGTTTTCATCATCTATCTTATTTTGTCTACTCTTCAACTAACTCTCGCATATATCCAAACTTGCTCGGAACAGAAGGCTTTTAGTTTTACCATAACCGGGATATAGGAATAAGATAAAATTTTATTGTAACGGATACTACCCTGCCTACTGTTTTCATATACTTTATTTGTAGTACAAGTTGTTCTTAATGTTATATGCTATGCTTCTTAAACTTTGGATAAAGAAATACTTGTAGATTTTAATCAACTTCTTAAAATGCTTATTTGTTCTGATTTTTTAATTTTATGGAAAAAAGCAGAGTGTAAAAGTTAATTAGCTGACACTTATATATAAATATAGGAAGATCTCCTCGAATTGTAACGGACACTTTAGGCAATTTTTATGCCATAATTAAAGCCTTTAATTTGTGTAATATTGCTAGCTGTTTTTCAAACTTGCTAACGTTAGACGGTTTGTTTCTTCCTCTCTTTTTAATATTCTTTTTAGAGGAAACACACGCGTAAAAAAAGGGTAGAGAGGACATACACAAGATTGCATGCATGCCACTTGTTTCCATTTTTTCTTTTGAAGTTCCAAAAGAAAACTAGAAATGCCGTGTCGATCACCACTACCATGAATTGATCAATTAATCTTTGATATACAAACAGCTAACTTGGCTTATATATATGGTCGCTAGCTAATTAAAGACGGACATACAGAAGATGATGAGAAGAAAAGCCAAGAAATATACACAAGTTGCAGCTCTCCATTTTTATTATCTTTCAAGGCTCAACAGAGCTAAAGAAGAAAATGAAAAATTCAGAGGAATTAATGAAAATCATTAGCTAGCTAGCAGCCCAAATTAACTCTTCTGAATAAAACTGTATACTTCAGCATATACAAAGCATCATGAATATTCAACAACAACGACGACATATAATTCCATAAATAGAATCTGGAAGTGTGATGTGTACATAGTCTTTCCCCTACCTTGTGAGATAGATTTTAATAGAAACGCTCGGCTTTAGTAAGTATATCAAATATAAAAATTTCATGAACATTCCAACCATACATACATACATACATATATATATATATATATATAGAAATCCCTGTGCAATCCATTTGTAAAAGTAAAAGAGAAGCTAGTAGCATACCAGGGGAAGGGGAATGTGCAGGAGATCTGCGATAGCTATGAAATTCTCCATTTCCTGAATCACCAACATGATTACCATTATCCATCTCGCTCTCCCCACAGATATATCTCTTTCTCTCTCTATATATATAGTATGTGGATCTTGGATAGTAATCGGTCCCCATATATATAGATACAATATTTAAGAGAAAGGGGGGACACGTGGTACCAGGGCAAAGTGAACGAGAAAAAGGTATTAGCTAAGATAAATATGACTTCACAGTTGGGGAAATGAGTATTGACTAGAAATGACATAACTATATACTACTACTTCCTCTGTCCCAAAATAAGTGTTACTTTAGCTCATTTCTCACCCATCAAGGAAAAAAATAAATTGAAGTTGTAGTTTTCTAAGTTGCCTCTCTATTTATTTGATGTTTTTGATAATTGAGCACTATTAAGAAGTAGTAGCTCTTTAATATACGAATATATATTGTTGAATTCCTCCGACGACACTTGTTTTGGGACAATTTTTTTAGCTGAAGTGACACTTATTTTGAGACAGAAGGAGCATAGATTAATAACAGTTTAATTTTGCCTTCAGTTAGAACATTTTGCAATTGACAACTATGTAAGATAAAAAAAAAACTACTATTATATATCTCTTGAAAAATGTCTTACCTATGTTAAGAGAAATTCCAATATGAAATTTCATCTAAAACAGAGTTAAAATCAACCTTGAAATCACCAATTTATCAAACTTTAACTTTACCCTTGAAAACCCAAAACCTTCAAGCTTATATGCGGTTAATATAATTAAAACAATTGATAAATCAATAAAATTATGCCGAAATTAGTTTACTCATAACATAAGGATCATAATTATAAATTTCTCATAAAAAACTGAGTACAAATCAACAAAACCTAATTCTTCCCTAAGAAATTCACAGATAAATAAAGAAAACAGATGAGGAAATCATGAGAGAATTCCAAAATGAGGATCTTACATTAACCCCCATATTAAATCGAGAAGAATGCCATAAGAATTACTCTATTCTGAGCTCTAGAATTCCCAATATGCACAAATATCAAATAAAGACAGCCTGAAATTTAAATAATTGTTCATCAGAATTCACATCAGAAACCAACCACTTTGATTTCACTAGAAGAGCCGTAACTTCCTCATACGATAGCAAATTGCTCCGATTCTTTTTCCTAAATGTCTTAAATAATGATACGGACCTATTCGTTTAATCAAGACTCAATTTCGTGCTTGTTTGCTTAGTAAAATATTAATTTTGCTCGATAAATAATTATTTCATATTTCGCAATAAAAGTCCAATCTTGACTTAGCTAAAATACACCAAAGTTTACCGTTCCGTCCTTTATTCATGCTCAAGCTTTCAGAAGTTTCGTAATAATACTCTATTTTTAAAACTAATAACGAAACTTTTAGTTCACCCAATTTGCTAAAACAACGTCAAAGCATCCAAAAAGCTTAAAAACTCACTCAAAACTCATCTGGTACCTCCCAAACACAAACCAAATATGCTATTAGGGTGAAAATGATATTTCGGACTAAATGAAATCATCAAAACACCCAAACAAGGTTACCTTAGCCCGATGTTTGCCCAAAATCAACTTTAACTTAAGAATCTCCAAATTTCAAATAAGGACATGAAACTCATTCAAAAGTTTCGAGAATTGAACCAAACCTTCACCTAGACAAAATATCACCCTCCGGACTAACTGGAATCATCAAAACTTGAAAATGACCATTCTAACCTCAAAGGTTGACTAAAGTCAAAGTTTAGCCTTAACCTTACCACATCTCGTCTAATGGCTCAAAATCAAACCAAAAGCCTTGAGACCCAAACCAACAAGACATCTAGACCAAAAAAACATATTACGGAGTTAACAGATTTGTCGGAATTTTATTCCGAGCTTGCTATCACCAAAATTGACTTTGGTCAACTCTCTTATGCTTTCAACTTTCAAAACACAAAAACTCTTTCAAAACTCATCTAAATACCTCAGAACCTGAGCCAATAGTCCTACTAACCAAAGTCACATTCCAGAGCTGATGAAACTGACAAAATTCCATTTTGATACTCCAAATGTTGATTAAAGTCAACTATTTCAACTTTAAAACCTTCAAAACCCAATTCTTTTTTCAAAACTCCCAACTTTTCACTCTATTTCCCAAACAAACCATAACAATGGACCAAAAATGACTTGTTGCAATTTTTATGAAGGGTAAAATAGTAATTTTCTAGAAAATTCCAAAAATGACCTTTAGGGTCATTACACTTGCAACACAATACAAGTGGAAAATCTTTCATAGGTGAAGAAGGCAAGGTGTATTAGCTTAAAAAAACTTTCTATGGTCTTAAAAAGGCTCCAAGAGTTGGTATAGTAGGCTGGATATTCATTTGTCATAACTCATAATACATAAACATGACCTCTAACTTGACTTCAGCGGACAACTATAACTACATCAAAAATGATCTTTAGCGACAATTAATTAATGGAAATAGCTCAATTGCCGCTAAATATGTATTTTTAGAGGCAATTAGCACTCTTTTTATATGTTCCTAAATCCTTTAGCGACATTGGATCTAATGACACTTAACTAATACCAGTAAAGACTTTAGGACTCTTTATTAATGTGTCTAGTTATTGCCGCTAAAAGTTGTTTTTGTTATAGTGTATGCCCTCCAACTTTGAGTATGCACAAGTAGGCACTTAAACTTGTATAATATTGAACAAGTAGACACACGTGTCCTATATGGCATAATACACGTAGGACACCACATAGGACATAAAATTATCATGTAGGGTGTCATGTAAGACGAATGTGTCTATTTGTTCAATTTTATACAAGTTTAAGAGCCTACTTATGCACCAAAGTTAAAGGTTATAATTGTCAACTGACGCCAAGTTAAGGGTCATGTTTACGTATTATGCCTATTCATTTAGTTGTCTCAAGGCTTCAACGAAAGCCTAAATGAGCCTACTTTGTACTTCAAAAGGCAATATGATGGGATGTGGATTGTGATATCTGTTTATGTTGATTATCTGATAACTTGTCACGCCCCGAGCCTACACCCTGGGCGGGACCGGCACCCGGAGACCATTTCTGGCCCCAAGCGAACCCTTGGCCTGACTTTCTTAACTCAGTGTAAACCTAACCCAACAGAATAACTCAATGCAATGCAAAATTACAAAACAACTTAACTTATAAAAGATGGCCATAAAGGCAACTCAAATCTCAAAAATAGAATATTTACATATATACATAGATGAGAGACTCAAAACTAACTAACTGACTGTCTGTCTATGAAGCCTCTAAAATACTGAGATGGATGTTGGGACAAACCCCGCAACATCCTAATAAAACAAAAACTAAGAATCACAAAATAATGAGTCCTCCGAATGCAAGGAGGCTCACCACCGACTCGGAGTGCTCAGCCGGATCAACGACGTGCGGGATGCCGATCCGGGTACACTGTATCTCGCATCATAAGACGATGCAAGCCAACTGGCATCAGTACATGGAATGTACGAGTATGCGAGCTGAAAAACTAAGCAACATAGGCTAAAAGGAAATTTGGAAGAAACTGAAAAGTTTACCTTGCTCAACTCAACTCTACCTAACTGACTTCTTTCAATATAAGGCAATTTAAAACAAGTGCGATATAAATAAAGACTGTTTAAAATATGCTATAAACTCTGTGTGTATACAAGGATACAATAAGCTTGAGATGTATATATAAATACAATTGAACTGATGTATATAAAATACAATAATTTTCTTGTATAAAAATACAATAACTGCTGTGGGAGTTTCTCTAACCGACAACCATCACATAAGAGCTATAGTGATGATACAGCGATCGACCTCACGCTGCCAGAGCATCTTATACCCGGCCAGAAGTATAAGACCTGAACTGTCTAATGGATCCACTAGTCTAATATGAAAAGGATTCATCTAAAAAGTAGTATCCTTTTCTATCCATGGTGGCTAACATGATTCTATGGGGGCTGTGGGTTCTTTGAACGCTCCACCAATTCGGTGCTCGATACTACTCCCAAAAATGTACTGGCTCTTATGGTTTTAAAACATATGTCATCCTGCTGATTGAGATAATTACTCAAAAAAAAACTATCTCGACGGCTCTTTGGAAATCTCAGTTTCCAACCTTGTTTAAATGTAAAGACATTTCTTTAAAACTTCTTTGGAAATACATAGTTTCCTAATAATTTTGAGAAATGAACTAAACTTTAAACTCTTTACTCAACTTGAAATTTGAGACTCTTTACTTAGCTTGAAACTCTAAGCTCTGTGCTTGACTTGACACTTGAGTCTAAAAATGAAGTTAAAATATTCCATGAAGACTCTTGGAGAACCTTAAAGACTTGCTTTGACTTACTTAACTTCTAAGCTTAATTTCTAGCTTCACTTGACTTGGAAACTAACTTTCCTTGAATTGAAATATAACTTCACTTGACTTGGAAACTAACTCTCCTTGAATTGGAATTATGAATTCAAGGTATTTGATCACATGATACGGATGAGTTCTTGACTTTTAGAAGTACCTTGGAGTGTTGAAAATAAGTAGAAAACATAGGTAAAATACCTAGGAACATACATGAGAAAGTGGGGAAGGAATGAGGGAACTTGGCTTTGGCATCCTAGGCGCTTTGCAAACGCGGGGCGCCAGCCCTTGGAGCTCAGAAGGACTGCTGGACGTTTCTGCCAGGCGTTCTGCCCCAAGGGGAAAATTTCAGCATCCCTTTTTGGGGTGCGCTGGCTGGCGCAACAGCCCACCCCTTTTTCCCCAAAAATCCGACTCTTCTCCTTCATTTTTCCAACTCTAAACCTCCTTACCTTCAATGGTTCCAGCCCCTTTACACTTAGCATCATAAACCTCTCAACATACAGTGGATTCAGCTCAAGAACACAGCTGAAAACATATCCCTCATCAACAAGAACTTCAACAACACAACCAACAACTTCAATAACCAAAATAAATCTTTTCTTGAAATTAAAAACGAGTTGGTGTGTGGGGTATGAACCAACCAACACTAAGGATCATAAAATCCCTCAACATACAAGAGATTCAACTCAAAAACACAACCAAATCATGTTCCAAATCAACAAGGGACTTCAACAATACAATTAACAATATCAACAACACAAACCAACAATTTCAACAACCCAACCAAGCTTTTCTCGGAATTAAAACAAGTTCGGCATGTGCGGGAAAAATCAACCCAACACTATAAGCTCACATACCTATTAGGGATCACCCCCGACGATTTCCACGATGATCTTTGACGGAAACTCCTTGATCTCCTCTTCTTCTTCTCTTCTTTCTCTCTTCTTCTCTTCTTCACTCAAGAACCCTAACTTTCACTCTTTAAAAAAGAGAGAAACTGATCAAAATCAGTCTAACACACTAATATAACCTCAAAAGAAATGATTTGTGAAAAGACCAAAATACCCTTAAATTTCCGGACGGACTCCCTGCCAACTACCCAACTTTCAAAGGCCATAACTCCCTCATACGAACTCGGAATTGAGTAAAATTGATGGCATTGGAAAGTTCATTCCACGAGCTTCGTAAACATAACTGGAACTACTCCTAACTCATCCTGAGCTAGGAGTTATGACTGCTCAAAGTTGGCCAAAAACTCTTTTTTTTCCACAATTAACCAAAATTTCCAGATTTTAAAATTAGCCAAATTTCCAGATTCTAAAATTAGCCAAATTTCCAGATTTTGAACTTAGCCAAATTTTGAATTTTTTTCCAAAAATGACTACTTCCAATTTCAAGCTTCTTCATTTTCATTTTTAAATTGTCGGTTGATACAATATCTCCCCCTTGGGAACATTCGTCCTCGAATGAGATTACTCCTACAAGGCTAAGGGTGTAACATCAACTGAAACTCCTAACAAGTAACCATGCAAACAACAACAACAATAACATTCCCACTATAAATTAAAGAGCACTAAGAAGGAAATTAGTACCTTAATCTGCATTTCCCCCGGATTCAAAGAGATGTGGATATCTCTTTTTCATGTCCTCTTCGGCTTCCCAAGTAGCTTTCTCAACAAATTGGTTCCTCCAAAGGACCTTGACTGAGGCTACATCCTTTGTTCTCAACCTACGAACTTGACGGTCTAGAATCTGAACAGGAATCTCTTCATAAGATAAGCTATCTTTGATCCTAATACTTTCAGTTGACAGGATCAATGAAGGATCGTCTATGCACTTCTTCAACATGGAGATGTGAAATATCAAATGGACCGCTGCTAGCTCCTGTGGTAGCTCCAACTCATAAGCTACATTGCCAACTCTCTTGACTATGCGATAAGATCCAATATATCGGGGACTAAGTTTCCCTTTCTTACCAAACCTCATCACCCCCTTCATGGGTGAAACCTTCAAATATACCCAATCATCTACTTCAAACTCTAACGCCCTTCTCCTAATATCAGTGTAGTATTTTTGACGACTCTGTGCCATTTTCAACCTCTCTTGAATCACTTTCACCTTCTCCATAGCTTGGTGAACTAAATCTGGTCCTATCAACTATGCTTCACCAACTTCAAACCATCCAATAGGAGATCTACATCTTCTCCCATAAAGAGCTTCATATGGAGCCATTTGGATGCTAAAGTGATAACTGTTGTTGTAGAAAAATTCAATGAGAGGTAGGTGATCATCCCAATTGCCTTTGAAATCGATCACACAAGCCCTCAACATATCTTCTATAGTCTGAATAGTGCGCTCTGCTTTCCCATCAGTCTGAGGATGAAAGGCGGTACTTAAGTTCACCTTCGAACCCAAGCCTTTCTGAAAAGATTTCCAGAATTGTGCAGTGAACTGTGCACCTCTATCTGAAATAATGGAGATTGGGACTCCATGAAGTCTCACTATCTCTTGAATATATAACTTGGCATAATCTTCTACTGAAAGGGTAGTCTTTACCGGTAGAAAATAAGCTGACTTTGTCATTCTGTCGACAATTACCCTAATAGAATCATGCGGTCTGCGAGACCTTGGCAACCCTGTGATGAAATCCATATTGATCATCTCCCACTTCCATTCCGGAAGTTCTATTCTCTGAGACAAACCACTGGGCCTTTGGTGCTCGACTTTCACTTGTTGGCAATTTGGATACTTAGAAACAAACTCTGCAATGCCTTTCTTCATGCCATTCCACCAATAAACTTCTCGCAAATTACGATACATCTTAGTGGAACCCGGACGAATGGAATATATGGAGCTATGAGCTTCCTCCACAATCTTCTCTTGGAGTCCATCTACCATAGGTACACACAATCTACCTTGATATCTCAATGCACCATCTCCCCCTTGTTCAAAAGCTAATACTCTTTGCTTCTGAACATTTATCTTCAACTCAAGCAAAATGGGATCTTGATCTTGCTTCTCTTTCACTTCTGACATTAATGATGACTTGGCCCCATTCACCATCGCTATTCCTCCTTCTGCGAAATCTATAAGTCTGACTCCCCAGTATGCCAGTCTGTGCACATCTTTTGCTAACTCTCTCCTTCTTTCTTCAATATGGGCGGTGCTACCCATAGACAACCTGCTTAAAGAATCAGCAACAATGTTAGCCTTACCTGGGTGGTAAAGAATACTAAGGTCATAGTCCTTGAGTAATTCTAACCACATCCTCTGTCTGAGATTAAGCTCTTTCTGAGTAATCACATATTGAAGGCTCTTGTGATCAGTGAATATGTCGACATGCACACCATACAAGTAATGACATCATATCTTCAAAGCAAATACTACAGCAGCTAGCTCTAAGTCATGGGTCGGGTAGTTCTTCTTATGAACCTTCAACCGTCCGGAGGCATAAGCTATAACTTTGCCATTCGCATGAAGACACAACCCAAAACCAACTCTAGATGCATCACAATACACCACAAAACCTTGAGTACCTTCTAGTAACGTCAAAACTGGAGTCAGAATCAATCTCTTTTTCAATTCCTAAAAGTTGTTCTCACAAGCTTCAGACCATTGAAATTTCACTGTCTTCTGAGTCAACTTGGTCAAAGGAGATGCAATAGTCGAGAACCCTTCAACAAGCCTTCTATAATAGACAGCCAAACCCAAGAAACTCCTAATTTCTGTTGGAGATGTGGGTCTAGGCCAATTCTGCACTGCCTTAATTTTCCGAGTATCAACTTTAATTCCATCATCGGACACAATGTGGCCTAGGAACGCCACAGACTTAAGCCAAAACTCACACTTCAAGAACTTGGCATACAATTCCTTATCTTTTAAAGTCTGAAGAACTATTCTGAGATGACTAGCATGATCTTCTTCATTCCTTGAATAGATTAGTATGTCATCAATAAAGACTATAACAAACATATCTAAATAAGGTTTGAAGACTCTGTTTATCAAATCAATGAAAACTGTCGGTGCATTGGTCAAACCAAAAGACATGACCAAAAACTCATAATGACCATACCTGGTTCTGAAAGCTGTCTTTGAAATATCACATCCCCTTACTCTTAACTGATGGTAGCCTGATCGGAGGTCAATCTTCGAAAAACAAGGAGCGCCCTGAAGCTGATCGAAAAGATCATCAATCCTCGGAAGAGGGTACTTGTTCTTGATGGTAACCTTATTCAGTTGGCAGTAGTCTATACACATTCTAAGGGAACCATCTTTCTTTCTCACAAACAAGATCGGAGCACCCTAAGGCAAGACACTTGGTCGAATGAAACCTTTATCTAGGAGATCTTTCAACTGCTCTTTCAACTCTTTCAACTCTGCTGGTGCCATTCTATATGGCGGAATAGAGATAGGACGAGTATCAGGAATGAGATCTATGCAGAACTCTATTTCTCTCTCAGGAGGAATTCCGGGTAGATCATCAAGAAAAACTTCTGGAAACTCTCTTACTATAGGAACTGTCTCAAAAGAAGGCATCTCAACACTAGAGTCATGAACTCAGACTAAGTGATAGATACAACCCTTCGAAAATAATTTTCTTGCCTTAAGGTACGAAATGAAACGACCATTAGGCACTGCTGAGCTACAACTCCACTCTAAGACTGGCTCGTTCGGAAACTGAAACTTGACTGCTCGAGTTCTACAATCTATCAATGCATAACAAGCATGAAGCCAATCCATACCTAAGGTGGCATCAAAATCTACCATGTCTAACTCAACCAAATCAGCCCTGGTGCTCTTGTGACTAATGGAAACAGGACAATCACGATAGACTCTTTCTGCTAGAGTAGATTCTCCAACAGGTGTAGAAACACAAAAGGGTTCACAAAGTCTTTCAGGAAGAACCTCAAACTGATTTGCAACATAAGGAGTTACAAACGATAAACTTGCTCCTGCGTCTAGCAAAGCATACACATCAAAAGAAAAGACTTTGATCATACCAGTGACAATATTTGGAGAATTCTCTTGCTCATGGCGACTGGTGATTGCATAAAGGCAGTTTGCTCCTCCACCGGTACTAGAAGTAGCTCCTTTAGGTGTCGTCCTGTCTGGGGCAACAACTGAAGAAGACTGTGCTTTATTGCCTCCATTACCCTGCCTATTCTTTGGACACTCTCGCATGAAATGTCCATTTTGACCACACTTGAAACAACCAATGGAGCCCTCTAGACAAATACCTGAGTGGTTCCTACCATACTTGGCGCAGGCAGGAGGCTTACTACTCCTTTGTGCCACACTACCCAAAGATTGTGCTGGTCTAGCTCTGAAGTCCTTCGAATTCTGGACATTAAATTCACCTCTGTATCTGGGTGCAAGCACTCTAGCAGATGATGGAGCAGGTCCCTTTTGCCTTTGTTGAAAGGAGGAATGGTTTGAATTACCTCTCTGCTGCTCGGACTCATTCCCGGTCTTAGCTCTCTTATTTCTGAACTCTTCTCTGTCCCTCAGCTTCACTTCCTCAACCTGCTGCACATAAACCATCAACCTTGATATGTCCATGTCCCCAATAAGCATTGCAGCCCTACCTTCTTTACTTGACAACCGAGACAGCCCAGCAACAAACAAGCTCATTCTATTTCTCATATCCGCAACCATCTCCGGAGCATAGCGGGATAATTGTGTGAACTTTAAACTGTACTCATGAACACTCAAGGACTCATGCTTAAGTGTGAGGAACTCACATACCTTGGCCTCTCTCAATTCTCGAGGAAAGAAATGTCCCAAGAAAGCTTCCTCAAAATAGCCCCAACTCACAGGTGGTGCATTCTCAACTCTACCCCCCTTCCATTAGTCGAACCATGTTCTAGCAACATCCTTCAATTGATACGCAACTAGTTCAACCCACTCAATATCTGCCACATGCATCACATCAAAAATCTTCTTCAACTCCTTAATGAAGTTCTCTGGATCCTCAGTAGTACTCGAACCCATGAAACTCGGAGGATTCATCCCCAAGAACTCATGAATCCTTGAAATGACAGCTCCTTTATGTCTTGCTCCTCTTTGCTGACCAATTTGATTAGTCACAACTTAACTCAGAATTCTAATTGCATCTCTGAACTCAGCATTAGAAACTTTCCCTTGATCTTGCACTCCCGGGGCATAAGGTAACTCTTGCTCATCAACATAACGTCTAGGAAGACGCCCTCTACCAACTCTTCGTGGAGGCATAATTATCTGAAAACACACGCAAGCACGGATTAGAAAGAAACTTTTTAGAGATTAACTCTAACACATGAAATGAGTGTGAAAGAAATGAGAAATCTTCCTAAATGTTGCAGACTCCCTAGGACTATTGAACTTTGTGCTCTAATACCAAGTTTGTCACGCCTCGAGCCTACACCCTGGGCGGGACCGGCACCTGGAGACCATTTCTGGCCCCAAGCAAACCCTTGGCCTGACTTTCTTAACTCAGCGTAAACCTAACCCAACAGAATAACTCAATGCAATGCAAAATTACAAAACAACTTAACTTCTAAAATATGGCCATAAAGGCAACTCGAATCTCAAAAATAGAATATTTACATATATACATAGATGAGAGACTCAAAACTAACTGACTGACTGTCTGTCTATGAAGCCTCTAAAATACTAAGATGGATATTGAGACAAACCCCGCAACATCCTAATAAAACAAAAACTAAGAATCACAAAATAATTGAGTCCTCCGGAATGCAAGGAGGCTCACCACTGACTCTGGAGTGCTCAGCTGGATCAACGACGTGCAGAATGCTGATTCGGGGTACTGTATCCGCATCATAAGACGATGCAGGCCAACTGGCATCAGTACATGGAATGTACGAGTATGCGAGCTGAAAAACTAAGCAACATAGGCTAGAAGGAAATTTGGAAGAAACTGAAAAGTTTACCTTGCTCAACTCAACTCTACCTAACTGACTTCTTTCAATATAAGGCAATTTAAAACAAGTGCGATATAAAGAAAGACTGTTTAAAACATGTTATAAACTCTGTGTGTATACAAGGATACAATAAGCCCGAGATGTATATAGAAATACAATTGAACCGATGTATATAAAATACAATAATTTCGTGTATAAAAATACAATAATAACTTGTGGGAGTTTCTCTAACCGACAACCATCACATAAGAGCTATAGTGATGATACAAATGATCGACCTCACGCTGCCAGCATCTTATACCCGGCCAAAGATATAAGACCTGAACTGCCTAATGGATCCACTAGTCTAATATGAAAAGGATTCATCTAAAAAGTAGGATCCTTTTCTATCCATGGTGGCTAACATGGTTCTATGGGGGCTGTGGATTCTTTGAACGCTCCCACCCGGTGCTCGATACTACTCCCAAAATGTACTGGCTCTTATGTTTTTAAAACATATGTCTTCCTGCTGATTGAGATAATTACTCAAAAAAAACTATCCCGAAGGCTCTTTGGAAATCTCAGTTTCCAACCTTGTTTAAATGTAAAGACATTTCTTTAAAACTTCTTTGGGAATACATAGTTCCCTAATAATTTTGAGAAATGAACTCAACTTTAAACTCTTTACTCAACTTGAAATTTGAGACTCTTTATTTAGCTTGAAACTCTAAGCTCTTTGTTTGACTTGACACTTGAGTCTAAAAATGAAGTTAAAACGTTCCATGAAGACTCTTGAAGAACCTTAAAGACTTGCTTTGACTTACTTAACTTCTAAGCTTAATTTCTAGCTTCACTTGACTTGGAAACTAACTTTCCTTGAATTGAAATATGACTTCACTTGACTTGGAAACTAACTTCACTTGACTTGGAAACTAACTCTCCTTGAATTGGAATTATGAATTAAAGGTATTTGATCACATGATATGGATGAGTTCTTGACTTTTAGAAGTACCTTGGAGTGTTGAAAATAACTAGAAAACATAGGTAAAATACCTAGGAACATACATGAGAAAGTGGGGAAGGAATGAGGGAACTTGGCTTTGGCGTCCTAGGCACTTTCCAAGGCGCGGGGCGCCTGCCCTTGGAGCTCAGAAGGACTGCTGGACGTTTTTGCCAGGCGTTCTGTCCCAAGGGGAAAATTTCAACATCCCTTTTTGGGGTGCGCTGGCTGGTGCAACAGCCCACCCTTTTTTCCCCAAAAATCCGACTCTTCTTCTTCATTTTTCTAACTCTAAGCCTCCTTACCTTCAATAGTTCCAGCCCGTATACACTTAGCATCATAAACCCCCAACATACAGTAGATTCAGCTCAAGAACACAGCTGAAAACATATTCCTCATCAACAAGGACATCAATAACACAACCAGCAACTTCAACAACCAAAATAAATCTTTTCTTGAAATTAAAAACGAGTTGGTGTGTGGGGTATGAACCAACCAACACTAAGGATCACAAAATCCCTCAACATACAAGAGATTCAACTCAAAAACACAACCAAATCATGTCCCAAATAAACAAGGGACTTCAACAACACAATTAACAATATCAACAACACAAACCAACAATTTCAACAACCCAACCAAGCTTTTCACGGAATTAAAACGAGTTCGGCGTGTGGGGGAAAAATCAACCCAACACTATAAGCTCACATACCTATTAGGGATCACCCCCGATGATTTGCACAATGATCTTTGACGGAAACTCCTTGATCTCCTCTTCTTCTTCTCTTCTTTCTCTCTTCTTCTCTTCTTCACTCAAGAACCCTAACTTTCACTCTTTAAAAATGAGAGAAACTGATCAAAATCAATCTAACACACTAATATAACCTCAAAAGAAATGATTTGTGAAAAGACCAAAATACCCTTAAATTTCCGAACGGACTCCCTGCCAACTGCCCAACTTTCAAAGGCCATAACTCCCTCATACAAACTCGAAATTGAGTAAAATCGGTGGCGTTGGAAAGTTCATTCCACGAGCTTCGTGAACATAACTGGAACTACTCCTAACTCATCCTGATCTAGGAGTTATGACTGCTCAAAGTTGGCCAAAAACTCTTTTTTTTTTCTACACTTAACCAAAATTTCCAGATTCTAAAATTAGCCAAATTTCCAGATTTTGAACTTAGCCAAATGTTGAATTTTTTTCCAAAAATGACTACTTCCAATTTCAAGCTTCTTCATATTCATTTTAAATTGTCGGATGTTACATAACTGGTGAAAATCTTCTTGCGGTTTAAAAGTTAAAAATGAAATGCTAAAAGATTTTGAGATGTCTAATCTAGGAAGGAAGAAGTTTCTCCTGGGAATGGAGATTTCTCAATCTTGTGAGGGAATTTTCTTGTCCCAAAAGAGGTATGCGTTGAATCTGTTGAAAAAATTTCAAGCTTGACAAGTGCAAACCTTTTGCAACACCAGTTCTTGTGAATGAAAAATTAATGAAGGATGATAGTGAAGAGAGGGCAGATCGAATACTTTATTGAAGTCTTATTGGTAACCTATTGTATCCTAATATATGCAAAGTCCAAGGACTAAGCATTTTGGAGCCGCTAAAAGGGTGTTAAGGTACATTAGAGGGACAATTGATTATGGAATTTGGTATAGAAGTGTGGAGAATGGAAATCTTCTTGGCTACTCAGATAGTTAATGGGGTGAATATTTGGATGATTACAAAAGCATATCCCGTTACTCTTTTTTGCTTGGTTCATCATTTTTTCTTGGAGCACAAAGAAGCGAGATATTGTAGCTCGATCTTAAGCAGAAGCCGAATATCTGGCTGCTTCATATGCTACGAATCAAGGAATTTGGTTGAGAAAGATCTTGTTTGAATAATGATTCAAATCTGAACATATGAAAAAAAGAAGGCAGTTTGTATCGGTTACCAAACAGAGGTTTAACAACAAGATGTTGAATGACATTCCTATAGAGGAAATATATCAAGTGGTCATTTTATGGACATGTTTCCAGAGTAGGAATGTCAAGGGCAAACTTGGTAATTGGTCCTATAAGAAAAGCAAAGAGGTGGCAGAGCAATTCCTCTGTTATTTTCCCAAGTGTTTGATCAAATATTTCAAGTCAAATATGAGAATTAAGAGTATAAAAAGATCTCATGCTCAATTAGAAATATCATAATAAGGACAAGTAGCACTTGTTCATGTGGTTGAGCACTTCCACCACACACAAACATACACATACACATACACACATAAGTAAATAGCAAATTGAAGGAGGCCCATTTAGCTCACTTAGTTTGAAACATACATTCCTAAACTTCGCAAATTAAAAACTATTCCTAGACTTTCTTCATTGCTCATGATAAGCTTCAACAACAACTTAACACCTTCAATAGATCGAGAAATTGATCACTCATCACCCTCCTCCGTAGGTGCCTCAACGTCACTATCCACTGAAGCCACTGCATACTGAGAAGTGCTTCCATTTGATGCATCACCGTGCATATCACCATTTCCCATTGGTGGTGGATACACAAATTGGTGATAAGCCATAGGAAAATTATGAGAAAGGTGATAGGGTGTGATGTTGCAGCTTGAAGATGTATCAACCATTGGACACTTCAACAATGACTCCCCTATAAGGGATCCACACTCGCCACCATCATCCTCACGACAATGAGGAAAGTACATGTCACGCCTCGATCCTACACCCTAGGCGGGACCGGCACTCGAAGACCATTGACCCCAAGCGAACCCTTAGCCTGGCTTTCTTAACTCAGCAGAAACTTAACTCAACAACTTAACTTAAAGCAATGAAACGTTATAAAATAACCAACTGATAAAAATCTGGCCAAAAAGGCAACTCAAGTCTCAAAATAGAATATTATACATATACAAAGAAGAGAGACTCAAAACTAACTGACTGACTATCTATTAAGCCTCTAAAATACTGAGATAGATGTTGGGACAGGCCCCGCAACATCCTAATAAAACAAAACTAAGAACGCAAAATAACTGAGTTCTTCGAAAAGCAAGGAGGCTCACCACTGACTCTGGAGTGCTCAGCTGGATCAACGGCGTGCTGGATGCTGATCCTGTTTACCTGCGTCTCATCATAATAAGATGCAGGCCAACTAGCATCAGTACATGGAATGTACGAGTATGCGAGCGGGAAAGCTAAATCACAACTTAAGCTTGAAAGGAATACAAGAAAACACTTACCTTGGCTCATAAGTGTGTTTAAACAAATCTTTCTTTAGTTGAGATAATTACTCAAAACTTAGCCCAACTGCTCTTTTGGAAAACATGGTTCCCCTCTTACTCAAATGTAAAAAAACATTTAAAACTCCTTTGGGAATACTTAGTTCCCTAATAGCCTTTTTTAGAAAATGAACTCAACTTTAAACTCTTGACTTAACTCGAAACTTGAGACTCTTACTCGACTTGAAACTTGAAACTCTTACTTAGCTTGAAAATCTATACTCTTTGTAACACCCCGTATTCAAAATAGAGATTTCAGAGTTCTGGTGTTACAGGTGGCACTCACGGACACCATTCACGGATCGTAGATGGACTTACGATCCGTCCTGCAGGTCCGTGGTTCATGACAGAAAATTCCCCAGTGGCACTTACGGGCACCATTCACGGACCATAGATGGACTTACGGTCCATCCTGCAGCTCCATAGTTCCTGACAGAAAACTTCCCAGAACTCAGTCAAAAAATTTGGTTAAGTGGTGACCTACGGCCGGACTTACGGTTCGTAAGTCAGATTACGAACCGTAGTTCGTGTCCGTAGATCGGTGCCCCAAAAACACAACTTCAGTCCCGATTGACGGTTGACCAGCACGGATCGTCAATCGATCCACGGTTCATAGGTCTGACCGTAGATGGGAATCAACTGCCAATTAGCTGAAAATTGTTGATGGATCAAGTTCAAATGGTCATAACTTTTAGTGCAAAAGGAATCAGGTTCCCCATGACCTATGATATGATAGATAATTGAATTATCTTCCCAACTCCACCAACAACACAACCCAACAACTTCGACAACACAAACCAACAATACTAACAACACAACCCCCAACAACTACAACAACACAAACCAACAACTTCAACAACATGACCAATATTTTCTCAAAATAAAACGAGTTTGGTGTGTGGGGGAAAGGATCAAGCCATCACTAAGAACTCACATACCTAGTAGAGATCACCCCCGACGATATCCACGATGCTCTCCTTACTTGATCTTTCCTGTCTCCTTATTCTTCTTCTCTTATTTCTCTTTTATCTCCCAAGCCCTTACTCTCACTCTTTTACAATGGGAACAAACTGATCAAAAATCAGTCTAACACAACAATATGACAAAAAGAATTAATTAGGAAAAAGACCAAAATGCCCTTAAAATTTCCGAATGGAATTCCCTACCAACTGCCCAACTTCCAAATGGCACAACTCACTCATACGAACTTGGAATCGAATAAAATCGGTAGCGTTGGGAAGATCATTCCATGAGCTTCGTAAACATCACTGGACTACTCCTAACTCATCCTGATCTAGGAGTTATGACTTCTCAAAGTTGGCCAAAAACTTTTTTTTTTTCACACTTCACCAAATTTCCAGATTCTTGACTTAGCCAAATTTCCAAAAATAACTACTTCCAATTTCAAGCTTCTTCATTTTCATCTTTAAATTGTCGAATGTTACAATATCTCCCCCTTGGAAACATTCGTCCTCGAATGAGATTACTCCTACAAGGCTAAGGGTGTAACATCAACTGAAACTCCCAACAAGCAACCATGCAAACAACAACAACAATAACATTCCCACTATAAATTAAAGAGCACTAAAAAGGAAATTAGTACCTTAATCTGCATTTCCCCCGGATTCAAAGAGATGTGGATATATCTTCTTCATGTCCTCTTCGGCTTCCCAAGTAGCTTCCTCAACAAATTGGTTCCTCCAAAGGACTTTAATTGATACTACATTTTTCGTTCTCAACCTATGCACTTGCCGATCTAAACTCTTAACAGGACTCTCCTCATAAGATAAGTTATTCTTGATCTTAATACTTTCAGTCGGTAGGATCAATGAAGGATCGCCTATGCACTTCTTCAACATGGAGATGTGAAATACTAGATGAACCGCTGCTAGTTCTCGTGGTAGCTCCAACTCATAAACAACATTGTCAATCCTCTTGGCTATGCGATAAGGTACAATATATCGGGGACTAAGTTTTCCCTTCTTACCAAACCTCATAACCCCCTTCATGGGTGAAACTTTCAAATATACCCAATCATCTACTTCAAACTCTAACACCCTTCTCCTAATATCAGTGTAGGATTTTTGGCGACTCTTTGCCGTTTTCAACCTCTCTTGAATCACTTTCACTTTCTCCATAGCTTGATGAACTAAATCTGGTCCTATCAACCCTGCTTCACCAACTTCAAACCATCCAATAGGAGATCTACATCTTCTCCCACAAAGAGCTTCCTATGGAGTCATCTGGATGCTGGAGTGATAACTGTTGTTGTAGGCAAACTCAATGAGAGGTAGGTGATCATCCCAATTACCTTTGAAATCGATCACACAAGCCCTCAACATATCTTCTAAAGTCTGAATAGTACGTTCTGCTTGCCCATCAGTCTGAGGATGAAAGGCAGTACTTAAGTTCACCTTTGAACCCCAGCCTTTTTGAAAAGATTTCCTTGGTGGAACCCGAATGAATAGAATATCTGGAGTTGTGAGCTTCCTCCATAATCTTCTCTTGGAGTCCATATACCATAGGTACACACAATCTACCTTGATACCTCAATACACCATCTCCCCCTTGTTCAAAAGCTAATACTCTTTGCTTTTGAATATTTGCCTTCAACTCAAGCAAAATGGGATCTTGATCTTGCTTCTCTTTTACTTCTGACATTAATGATAACTCGGCCCCATTCGTCGCTGCTATTCCTTCTTCTGCAGAATCTATAAGTCTAACTCTCAGGCATGCCAGTCTGTGTACATCCTTTGCTAACTCTCTTCTTCCTTCTTCAATATGGGCGGTGCTACCCATAGACAACCTGCTCAAAGAATCAGCAACAACATTAGCCTTACTTGGGTGATAAGAATACTCAGGTCATAATCCTTGAGTAATTCTAACCACCTCCTCTGTATGAGATTAAGCTCTTTCTGAGTAAGCACATATTGAAGGCTCTTGTGATCAGTAAATACATCGACATGCACACTATATAAGTAATGACGTCATATCTTCAAAGCAAATACTATAGCAGCTAGCTCTAAGTCATGGGTTGGGTAGTTCTTCTCATGAACCTTCAACTGTCTGGAGGCATAAGTTATAACCTTGCCTCACAATACACCACAAAACCTTGAGTACCTCCTGGTAACGTCAAAACTGGAGCCGTAATTAATCTCTTTTTTAATTCCTGAAAGTTTTTCTCATAAGCTTCAGACAATTGAAATTTCACTGTCTTCTGAGTCAACTTGGTCAAAGCAGATACAATAGATTAAAACCCCTCTACAAATCTTCTATAATAGCCAGCTAATCCCACGAAAATCCTAATTTCAGTTGGAGATGTGGGTCTAGGTCAATTCTGCACTGCCTCAATTTTCTGAGTATCAACTTTAATTCCATCACCGGACACAATGTGGCCTAGGATCGCCACAGACTTAAGCCAAAACTAACACTTAGAGAACTTGGCATATAACTCCTTGTATTTCACAGTCTGAAGAACTATTCTGAGATGACTAGCATGATCTTCTTCATTCCTTGAATATATTAATATGTCATCAATAAAGACAATAACAAACATATCTAAATAAGGTTTGAAGACTCTATTCATCAAATCCATGAAAGTTGCTGATGCATTGGTCAAACCAAAGGACATGACCAAAAACTCATAATGACCATACCTGGTTCTGAAATCTGTCTTTGGAATATCACATTCCCTTACTCTTAACTGATGGTAGCATGATCGGAGGTCAATCTTCGAAAAACCAGTATCACCCTGAAGCTGATTGAAAAAATAATCAATCCTAGGGAAAGGGTACTTATTCTTGATGGTAACCTTATTCAGCTGGCGGTAGTCTATACACATTCTAAGGGAACCATCTTTCTTTCTCACAAACAAGACCGGAGCACCCCAAGGCGAGACACTTGGTCGAATGAAACCTTTATCTAGGAGATCTTTCAACTACTCTTTCAACTCTTTCAACTCTGTTGGTGCCATTCTATATGGCGGAATAGAGATAGGACGAGTATCTGGAATGAGATCTATGCCGAACTTTATTTCTCTCTCGGGAGAAATTCTGGGTAGATCATCAGGAAACACTTCTGGAAACTCTCTTACTATAGGAACTGTCTCAAAAGAGGGCATCTCAACACTAGAGTCATGAACTCGGACTAAGTGATAGATACAACCCTTTGAAACCAACTTTCTTGCCTTAAGGTACGAAATGAAACGACCCTTAAGCACTGCTGAACTACAACTCCACTCTAAGATTAGCTCATTTGAAAACTGAAACTCGACTGCTCGAGTTCTACAATCTATTGATGCATAACAAGCATGAAGCCAATCCATACCTAAAATGACATCGAAATCTACCATGTCTAACTCAACCAAATCAGCCCTGGTGCTCTTGTGACCGATGGAAACAAGACAATCACGATAGACTCTTTCTGCTAGAATAGATTCCCCAACAGGTGTAGAAACACAAAAGGGTTCAAAAAGTTTTTTAGGAAGAACCTCAAACTGATTTGCAACATAAGGAGTTACAAACGATAAACTTGCTCATGCGTCTAGCAAAGCATACACATCAAAAGCAAAGACTTTGATCATACCAGTGACAATATTTGAAGAATTTTCTTGCTTATGGCGACTGGTGATTGCATAAGGGCGGTTTGCTCCTCCATCGATACTAGAAGTAGTTCCTCTAGGTGCCATCCTATCTGGGGGAGCAACTGAAGAAGATTGGGCCCTACTGCCCAAATTTTCACTACCTTGCTTATTCTTAGGACACTCTTTCATGAAGTGACCCTTTTGTCCACACTTAAAGCAACCTGTTTGGCCTTGACGACACTTCCCTGGATGAACTCTACCACACTTAGTACATGCAAGAAACAAACTACCACCTCGTGCCACACTACCTGAAGACTGTGTTGGCGTAACCTTGAAGTCCTTCGAATTCTGGCCATTATGTTCCCCACTATATATGGGTGCAGGTGCTCTAGCAGATGACAGAGCAGGTCCCTTTTGCCTTTGCTGACATGAGGAACGGTTTGAATTACCTCTCTGCTACTCGGACTCGTTCCCGATCTTAGCTCTCTTATTTTTGAACTCTTCTCTGTCCCTCAGCTTCTCTTCCTCAACCTACTGCACATAAACCATCAACCTTGATATGTCCATGTCCCCAATAAGCATTGCGACCCTACCTTCTTTACTTGACAACCGAGACAGCCCAGCAACAAACAAGCTTATTCTATTTCTCATGTCTGCCACCACCTCCGGAGCATAGCGGGATAATTGTGTGAACTTCAGACTGTACTCATGAACACTCAACGACTCCTACTTAAGTGTGAGGAACTCACGTACCTTGGCCTCTTTCAATTCTCGAGAAAAGAAATGCCCCAAGAAAGCTTCCTCAAAATAGGCCCAACTCGCAGGTGATACATTCTCAACTCTACCCCTCTTCCATTGGTCGAACCATGTTCTAGCAACATCCTTCAATTGATACGCAACTAGTTCAACCCGCTCAGTATCTGTCACATGCATCACATCAAAAATCTTCTTCAACTCATCAATGAAGTTTTTTGGATCCTCTGTAGTGCTCGAACCCGTGAAACTCAGAGGATTCATCCCCAAGAACTCACAAATCCTAGAAGTGTCAGCTCCTTCATATCGAGCTCTCATTTGCTGACCAATCTGATTAGTTACAGCTTGACTCAAAATTCTAATTGCCTCTCTGAACTCAGCATTAGAAACTTCCCCTTGATCTTGCACTCCCGGGGCAAAAGGTAACTCTTGCTCATCCACATAACATCTAGGAAGACGCCCTCTGCCAACTCTCCGTGGAGGCATGATTATCTGAAAACACGCGCAAGCACGGATTAGAAAGAAACTCTTTAGAGATAAACTCTAACGCACAAGTTGAGTATGAAAGAAGTGAGAAATCTTCTTAAATGTTGCAGCCTCCTAATTATAGATGTAGCGCGCTTTACACTGATAACTAGGACTCTACAGACACGGCTTCATAGACTCCCTAGAACTCTTGATCTCTGTGCTCTGATACCAAGTTTGTCATGCCCCGAGCCTATACCTTAGGCGGGACCGGCACTCGGAGACCATTGCTGGCCCCAAGCGAACCCTTGGACTGGCTTTCTTAACTCAGCGAAAACTTAACTCAACAACTTAACTTAAAGCAATGAAAGGTTATAAAATAACTAACTGATAAAAATTTGGAAAAAAGGCAACTCAAGTCTCAAAATAGAATATTATACATATACATAGAAGAGACACTCAAAACTAACTGACTGACTGTCTATGAAGCCTCTAAAATACTGAGATGGATGTTGGGACAGGCCTCGCAACATCCTAATAAAACAAACCTAAGAACGCAAAATAACCGAGTCCTCTGGAAAGCAAGGAGGCTCATCACTGACTCTGGAGTGCTCAGCTGGATCAACGTCGTGCTGGATGTTGATCCTGGGTACTTGCGTCTCATCATAATAAGATGCAGGCCAACTGGCATCAGTACATGGAATGTACGAGTATGCGAGCGGGAAAGCTAAACCACAACTTAAGCTTGAAAGGAATACAAGAAAACACTTACCTTGGCCCTGTACGACTCAAGAATAACTGAACTTAATATATATAAAGCAATAAGACACATGCGATATATATAGCTTTTAAAACAGTGTAAACAACTTAGTTCGTTAATGATTAAAGCAATAACAACTCAACTTTACTTATATAAAAGTAATATAACTTTAGTGGGAGGTTCTTTAATCGACAACCACCACTATGAACCCTAGTGATGATAAAACGTTTTACCTCGCGTTGCCCAAGGACCATTCTATACCTTGCCGTGATATAGGAACCTAACTTTACTAAGTGGATCCACTAGCTTAACTTTCGTGATCATCTAAAAAGTATGACCCGAGAAATCCCATGTTGGCGCATGGTTCTTATGGAGAGTTGTGTTAATATGAACTCGTGTCTCCAATTCGGTGCTCAATACTACTCCTAAAAATATTTTGGGTCATAAGTGTGTTTAAACAAATCTTTCTTTAGTTGAGATAATTACTCAAAACTTAGCCCAACTGCTCTTTTGGAAAACATGGTTCCCCTCTTACTCAAATGTAAAAAAACATTTAAAACTCCTTTGGGAATACTTAGTTCCCTAATAGCCTTTTTTAGAAAATGAACTCAACTTTAAACTCTTGACTTAACTCGAAACTTGAGACTCTTACTCGACTTGAAACTTGAAACTCTTACTTAGCTTGAAAATCTATACTCTTTATAACACCCCGTATTCAAAATAGAGATTTCAGAGTTCTGGTGCTACAAGTGGCACTCACGGACACCATTCACGGATCGTAGATGGACTTACGATCCGTCCTGCAGGTCCGTGGTTTATGACAGAAAATTCCCCAGTGGCACTTACGGGCACCATTCACGGACCGTAGATGGACTTACGGTCCGTCCTGCAGCTCCGTAGTTCCTGACAGAAAACTTCCCCAGAACTCAGTCAAAAAATTTGGCTAAGTGTTGAACTACGGCCGGACTTACGGTTCGTAGGTCAGGTTACGGACCGTAGTTCGTGTCCGTGGATCGGTGCCCCAAAAACCCAACTTCAGTCCCGATTGACGGTTGACCAGCATGGACCGTTAATCGATCCACGGTCCGTAGGTCTGACCGTAGATGGGAATCAACTGCCAATTAGCTGAAAATTGTTGATGGATCAAGTTCAGATAGTCATAACTTTTAGTGCAAAAGGAATCAGGTTCCCCATGACCTATGATATGATAGATAATTGAATTATCTTCACAACTCCACCAACAACACAACCCAACAACTTCTACAACACAAACCAACAATACCAACAACATAACCCAACAACTACAACAACACAAACCAACAACTTCAACAACATGACCAATCTTTTCTCAAAATAAAACGAGTTTGGTGTGTGGGGGAAAGGATCAAGTCATCACTAAGAACTCACATACCTAGTAGGGATCACCCTTGACGATATCCACGATGCTCTCCTTGCTTGATCTTCCCTTTCTCCTTCTTCTTCTTCTCTTCTTTCTCTCTTATCACCCAAGCCCTTACTCTCACTCTTTAACAATGGGAACAAACTGATCAAAAATCATTCTAACACAATAATATGACAAAAAGAATTAATTAGGAAAAAGACCAAAAATGCCCTTAAAATTTCCGGATGGACTTTCCTGCCAACTGCCCAACTTCCAAAGGGCATAACTCACTAATACGAACTCGTAATCGAGTAAAATCGGTGGCGTTGGAAACATCATTCCACGAGCGTCGTAAACATAACTGGAACTACTCCTAACTCATGTTGAGCTAGGAGTTATGACTGTTCAAAGTTGGCCAAAAACTCATTTTTTTTCACACTTCATCAAATTTCCAGATCCTTAACTTAGCCAAATTTCCAAAAATGACTACTTCCAATTTCAAGCTTCTTCATTTTCATTTTTAAATTGTCGGATGTTACAGTACAAAGCCAAGGGTTCAATGTAGTCATCAAAACCAAACTTGTTAATGACCCAATGCACGTCTTCATCAGTTATGGTGTTCCGCTGCTCATGCTGGCAATGAGTGTTGGTTTCATATGTTGCAAAGCATATAAACTCAGAGATACATTCATACATGGTTCGTTTGGCGTCATCGGATATCTTGGCATGGGGAGGATGGGTGCTCTACATGATTCTGGCCACGTTTGGTATGAATCGATCTTGCTCCTGAATGATGATTTCAACAACTTCCTGGTTGAGATGAGCGGGTGCAGCCCGTGCTCATCTCCATATCTTAATTTCCCACAACAAAAAAGCACCAGAGTCAAATTAAAAAGAAGTGTAGTCTATAACATCAAAATATTCGTCTAATTTCTTCACACCTAGCTACGCTTTTATCGTCTAATTAAACATTATTAAGTAACATTTGATATTACCTACCCAAGTATTGAAGAAATTACAAAGCTAACGGCACACAGAAATATATGTTTCACTAATTATTCATGTGAACACCAAAAGCACATATTATTTAATCAATGTGAATACAGACTTAACATAAAACGCTTCATATTTAGTTTTCATCATCTATCTTATTTTTTCTACTCTTCAACTAACTCTGGCATATATCCAAACTTGACTTTGATCAAAAGGCTTTTTCTTTTACCATAACTGTGATATACAAATCAGATAAAATTTTATTGTAACGGATACTACCCTGCCCACTGTTTTCATATTCTTTATTTGTTGTACCAGTTGTTCTTAATGTTATATGCTACGCTTCTTAAACTTTGGATAAAGAAATACTTCCTAGATTTTAATCAACTTCTTAAAATGTCACGACCCAATTTCTCGAGTCATGATGGCACCTACTATACCCTACCAGTAGGTAAGCCAATCCGTAACCCAGAACATTAAGCAATGAGCGAAAATAATAATCTAAACAAGAATAACAAGGCGAAAGCAACCCAAAATAAATATATACAGAAATCCCTCCCCAACCTCGGAAGTCACTAGTACAGAGCTATCTAATAAAGAGTACAAGTCCCAAAAGTGGACCACAACAGAGCATGTCTCAGAGGCAACAAGACTAGCTAAAACAACAGAAGGAGACAGAACAAACCCAAAACGTCAAGTGCTCGCTCTCGTCTCTCCTGGATCACCGCGCAAAAGAAAGCTGGAACAAATCATCACCGGTAATCGAGACCGGGACTGCATCACGAAATAGATGCAGAGCGTAGCATGAGTACCAACACAACGGTACTCGGTAGGCATCATAGACGACCGAGCAAAAGGGTAAAAACAATAAGAAAGGATAGAATCTAGACACAAAGAGGTCAAAGCGGATATACAACGAAAGCACACGAGCATACCAGAAACAAACTAAGTACACTAAACTAAACCTAACTGGACCCCCATATGCCCAGAAGGTACACTCACGTGCAAGATCAAATAAAACCTGAACGGACCCCCATAAGCCCGACAGGTACACAGAAAAGTTAAGTCTACTGAGAAAGAAGAAAATCGAGCTCACAGCCCAAAGTAACTAAGATAATCCATCAGACTCCACCCAAAAATAAAGGTGCACTCCCAAATTGAGCCTAGAAAGAGTGACCCTAGGGGGCACCCAACCAAACAGTCCACTCCCAGCCCAGCTAGAAAGAGGGACCCGTGAGTGAAGTAGATATCGCGAGTCATCCTACCATGCATTAAGCTCCCAGCCCAATTAGAAAGAGCGACCCGGGGACACCCAGCCAGCAGCACACTCCCAACCCAGCTAGAAAGAGAGGCTCGGGGGCGATCGCCGATATCACCGAGTCTACCCAGCCAGCGATACGTTCCCAACCCAGCTAGAAAGAACGACCCCGGGGGTGATGGTATCTCCAATAGGATCCAATCCCACAACAATCACCGTGAAACGCCGTCCACTCTAAGAAATCACAAAAAGGGCTCCAAGCCTATACTATCTCAAACTCACGCCTCTAGTGATGCACCAAACCTTCGAGAATGCATCGGAATCGCAGAATGCGAGGGAGAAGATACAGAAGTGCAGCAAGCAGCGATAACGCCTAATCTAAGGCTTAAACTATCAGACTCAAGTCTGCTACTCCAGTCTACAAGGAGCTAGGTCATCCGAACGACGTCGGCAGTAAGTCAAGGCTATCCAGCCCACACGAGTCATAAGTCTAAAGCAATACTAGCCTAACCTAGACTAAGGACAGCATGCTTACGGTTAAGGATAAACAAGGCATACAATACATAGCATACAAGCATATAATAGCATTTAGCACATAAGCATGCAACTCTACTAAGCCGGTTAACATCATACTATTCTCGAAATGCGGCCAATCGATTCTAACATGAGGTATCTAATCAAAGTAAGGTAGTAAACTGGTACCCACACCCAATTCACTCCAATCAACATGCTTTTACACAATTAAGCTCAATCTAAAAGAAAGGAAGTCGTAGCCTACCTTAAGGCCGATCGCACGTTCTCCAAATCACTTTACCAGAGCTTTTCCTTTCCGAACAGTCTCAAAATGCTGCCCCTCTATCAAAAATAGAGTCACAACGTTACTACGGTCATTTAGACACCAAAATCACAACAAACGGAGACAGGTCAATTTTGGAGTCAAAACGGGAATCGTGAGACCCGCACCGAACTGTCCGAATTTGACTCCGTCAAGAGGCCCTAAATAGCACCCCAAACTTGTGTTCCAAAATGGAACACAATTCGAGGCTCAAAACATAACAAGAACCAACAAGCAAGAATTCACATTTTAATCAACTAAAAGAAACCCTAAGCAGCCTTCTAAACTCGAAAAAAACGAAAATCGAAAGGTTCCCAGCACTCTTTGAACACTCTACGATGAAGTGTCGACAATTCTTAACATATGGGACTTTGAATCACCCAAAACCGAGCTAAAATGAGTGAGATATGATCAAAACAATAATACCAAAAATAAAGGCTCGAAAATGGTACTGCTGCCAGGTTTTATCGCGAAATTACCTCGAACTGAGACCCCAAATCACTATCCAAGCTCACCAACGCGTAGTCCTCAAAAAATCTCACAACTTTGCCTTTTGAATCGCCCAAATCGGACAAAAGATAAGAGAGTTATGAGAGGTTAAAGTTTGGAATTATGTTGCTGGTTTTCTGCATTTATTGCAGATTTCAGCAATAATTTTCCAAGACTTAAACTCCGACGGGGTGCTCCGAACTCGTTTGGAACCCCGTGCACACAAACGAGATATGCAACCATACCAAATTTGATATTTCGGACTCAACGATGCAGTCGAAATTTCCATCAAAGGTCATCTCGATAAAAAGTGGGTCCCACTTTCAAAGACCGTTTTAAGTAAAAACCCATAAAAGGGCTCGAAAAGATATCGAAAACCTTGGGACACAAAAGGAGGGTCAATCTAGACCAAACTCAACATTCCGGAGCTAACCACACTGATGAAATTCTCATCCGAGCGCGTTTACTCAAAATGTTGACTAAAGTCAAACTTAGGCTTAAACTTAAAGTTAAAACGTCTAATCGCACCGACTCACACTGAAAAAACCTCGGGAGTCATGTCGACCATGCTACTAGCCTAAAATGACCCTTCCTGAGCTGATGGAATCGTCAGAATTGGATTCTGATGTCATCTTCTTGAACTTTTGATCGAAAATGATCGTTCAAGGTTCATAAGCTCCAAAACACAAAAACTCACACCAAGACCAAACGAACGACCAGGTGACCGAACTGTCAGTCCCAGCAAATCATAAATGACTTGGGGTCGCTAAAGAAATGCTCTAAACGATACACAGCAAGCAAGACACAGAAATGACCTGGAGGGTCATTACATAAAATGCTTATTTGTTCTGATTTTTAATTTTATGGCAAAAACAGAGAGTAAAAATATAGGAAGATCTCCTCAAATTGTAACGGACAATTTAGACAATTTTATGCCATAATTAAAGCCTTCAATTTGTGTAATATAGCTAGCTGATTTTCAAACTTGCTAACGTTAGACGGTTTGTTTCTTCCTCTCTATTTTTATTATTCTTTTTAGAGGAGAGACACGCGTAAAAAAGGGGTAGAGAGGACATACACAGGATTGCATGCATGCCACTTGTTTCTATTTTTTCTTTAAAGTTCCAAAAGAAAACCAGAAATGCCGTGTCGATCACCATTACCATGAATTGATCAATTGATCTTTCATCTTTGATAGACAAACAGCTAGCTTTGCAAATATATACATGTAAAAAAAATGCATATATGGTCCATAGCTAATTAAAGACGGTCATAGAGGCAGAGGTGGAGCCAGTTTTAGGAGTTTGAGAGTTCTAAATTTCCTTTTCCTTACTTACCATTGAATTGTCAATCAGTTTTGCTAGGAGTTCACAAGTTATTACTTAATTTTCTAGTACAAATATAGGGTCTACAGAAAAGCTACTAGGTTGGTCCGAACCAACGAACCCCCACCTAGCTCCGCCCTGCATAGAACAAGCCAAGAAAAGTACACAAGCTGCAGCTCTCCATTTTTATTATCTTCCAAGGCTCAGCAGAGCTAAAGAAGAAAATGAAAAATTCAGAGGAATTAATGAAAATTATTAGCTAGCAGCCCAAATACACTCTTAAAAAAAACTATGCGCACATCATCAGTATATACAAAGCTTCGTGAATATTCAACAACAATGCGGACATGCCCAGTATACATAATTCCATAAATAGAATCTGGAAGTGTGATGTGTACATAGCCTTTCCCCTACCTTGTGAGATAGATTTTAATAGAAACGCTCAGATTTAGTAAGCTTTTCAAATATAAAAATTGATGAACATTCCAACCATACATATATATAGAGAGAGAGAAATCACTGTGCAATGCATTTGTAAAAGTAAAAGAGAAGCTAGGTAGCATACCAGAGGAAGGGGAATGTGCAGGGGTTGGTTGTGGAGATCTGCGATAGCTATAAAATCCTCCATTTCCTGAACCACCAACATGATTACCATTATCCATCTCACTCTCTCTACAGAAGTATATCTCTCCCTCTCTCTTTCTGTGTATAGTATGTCACTATTGGAAAGTAATAAGTGCCCATATATATAGCTACAAAATTTAAGAGAAAGGGGGGACACGTGGCACCAGGGCGGAGTGATGAAAATAAGCCCAAATTTTTAAGCTTATATGCGGTTAATATGATGAAAATAATTAATAAATCAAAATATATAAAATTAGTTTACTCATAACATAAGGATCCTAATTATAAATTTTACATCAAAAACTGAATCAAAATCAATAAAACCCCAATTCTTCCCTAAGAAATTCACAGAGAAGCAAAGAAAACAAGATGAAGAAATCATGAGAGAATGCTAAAATGAGGATCGGATACTAACTCTCATTAAATCGAGAAGAATGCCACAAGAATCACTTCATTCTAAGCTCTAGAACTCCAATATGCTCAAAAGACCAAATAAAGATAGTCTGAAATCTTAAATACATGTGCAGCAGAATTTACATCAGAAATCAACAACTTTGATTTCACTAAAAGGGTCGTAACTTCCTTATACGATAGAGAAATTCCCCGATTCTTTTTCCTATGTCTTAAATAATGATACAGACCTACTTATTTAATCGAAACTCAATTTCGTTTTTATTTACCTAGTCAAACATTATATTTTTTCGATAAACAATTATTTCATATTTCGCGATAAAAGTCCAATCTCGACTTAGCGAAAATACACCAAACTTTACCGAGCAGTCCTATAATTCATGCTCAAACTTTTAGAAGCTTTGAAATAATTTATTTAATCTTTAAAACTAATAACGAACCTTTAAGTTGACACAATTTGATGAAACAGCATCAAAACTCCCAAAAAGCTTTAAAAGTCATCCAAAACTCATCTTTAACCTCCTGAACACAAATAAAATATGCTACAAACTTGGAAATGATATTTTGGATTCAATCAAACCATCAGAACACCGAAACAACGTTACCTTAACCCGATATTTTTCCAAAGTCAACTTTAACTTAACAAGCTTTAAATTTCCAAATAAGGACATAAAACTTATCCAAAAATTTTGGGAATAAAATCAAACTTTCAACCAGAACAAATACCACCCTTTTGACCTAGTGGAATCATCAAAACTCAAAAATGACCTTTCTATCTTCAAATGTTGACTAAAGTAAAACTATAACCTTAATTTTTCCCGCCTCGTCTAATGGGTCAAAATCAAACTAAAAATCTTGGGACCCAAACAAACAGTATATCTAGACCAAAAACAATATTTCAGAGTTAACAAAACTATCAGAATTTCATTACAAGCTTGCTATCACCAAATGTACACTTTGGTCAACTATCCAATGCTTTCAACTTTCAAACACAAAAACTCTTTGAAAACTCATCTAAATACCTCAGGACCTGAGCCAATAGTCCTACTAACCCAAATGCCATGTTCTGGAGCTGATGGAACTGACGAAATTCCATTCTGATACTCAGAACACCAAATATTGACTAAAGTCAACCATTTCAACTTTAAAACCTTCAAAACCAAATCTTTTTCAAAACTCCCAACTTTTCACCCAGGTTCCCAAACCAACCATACCAATGGACCAAAAATGACTATGTGCAACTTTCAGAAAGGGTAAAATGATAATTTTTGAGAAAATTCTAAAAATGACCTTTAGAGTAATTATACTTCCAGCACAATGCAAGTGGAAAATATTTCATAGGTGAAGAAGATAGGGTGTATTAGCTTAAAAAAGCTTTCTATGGTCTTAAACAAGCTTCCAAGAGCTTGGTATAGTAGGCTAGATATTCATCTTGTTTGTCTCAAGGGTTCAATGGAAGCCTAAATGAGCCTACTTTGTACTTCAAAAGGAAAGTTGATGCGATGTGGATTGTGATAGACGATTTGATGACCACAGGTGAAAATCCTCTTGCGGTTCAGGAAGTTAAAAATGAAATGCTAAAAGCTTTTGAGATGTGTGATCTACGAGAGAAGAATTTTTTTTCCTGGGAATGGAGATTTCTCCACAAAAAAATCCAAAACAGGTATGCCTTGAACTGTTGAAAAAAGCTCAAGCTTGACAAGTGCTTGCAACTCCACTTGTTGTGAATAAAAAATTGATGCAGGATGATGGCGAAGAGAGAGTAGATCCAATACTTTATAGAAGTCTTATTGGAAGCCTGTTGTATCTGGATGCTTCTAGGCTAGACATAATGTTTGATGTCAATTTGTTATTTGGATATATGAAAAGTCCCAGCATTAAGCATTTTGGACCCGTTAAAAGGGTGTTAAGGTACATTAGAGGGAGAATTGATTATAGAATTCAGTATAGAAGTGTGAAGAATGGAGATCTTCTTGGATACTCGGATAGTTAATGGAGTGGATGTTCGGATGATTACAAAAGCACATCCCGTTACTCATTTATGTTTGGTTCAGAATTTTCTTGGAGAACAAAGAAACAAGATATTGTATCTCAATCTTCAGCAGAAGCCGAGTATGTGGCTGCTTGATATGCTACAAATCAAGGAATTTGATTGAGAGAGCTCTTGTTTGAATGACTCAAACCCGAACATACGAAAAATTAAGAAGGCAAATTTGTATCAGTTACCAAACAGAGGTTTAAGAACAAGATGTTGAATGACATTCCTATAGAGGAAATATATCAGGTGGTCAATAATTGGTCATGTTCCCATATTAGGAATGTCAAGGGTAAACTTGGTAATTGGTCCTGTAAGAAGAGCAAAGAGGTGACAGAGAGTGATAGATAAACCAATTGAAGGGGATATCAAGTCCTCCGTTGTTTTTCAAAGTGTTTGATCAAATTTGAGGCGTGGAAGTCTGCACCACTTATATCTCCATTCTTTCTATACGATTAAATGATTTTTTTTAAAAGAAAATTCCGCTAGGCAGGTGTCCCTAGGGTTAGTTTTATTAATAAAGAGAAAAAGGATCTCAAAGAGAAGAGTACAAGCAAGGGGGGCTAGGTCTTACCTTACTAATCTTAATATGGTAACGAACCTCTACTAATCAACAAGCATGAAGGAATATAACTACCAGGATATTCAAGAAGTGAAACAGAGGGTAGATATGGCCAATTTTTCATAGCATAAGGGCAATTATAACATACAAATACACAAACACATACACACTTAAGTAAACATCCAATTGAAGGGGCCACCATTTGGCTCACTTAGTTCGAAAGACACGTTCCTAAACTTTGCAAATTAAGAACTATCCTAGATTAGGTAACATAGAAAAGATAGTCTGATTTCTTCACTGCTCATGAAGCTTCAATAACAACTTAACACCTTTAGCGGTGAAATTGATCACTCCTTACCCTCCTTCATAGGAAACTCAACATCATTATCCATTGCACACTGAGAAGTGCTTCCATTTGATGCATCCCCCTGCATATCACCATTTCCCATTGGTGGTAGATACCCCAAGTGGTGATGAGCCATAGGAAAATTCGGAGGCCGGTGATAGGGTGTGATGTTGCAGCTTGAAGCTGTATCAACCATTGGACGCTTAAACAAAGACTCCCCTATCAGGGATCCATGCTCACCACCATCATCCTCACAATAACGAGGCAAGTACAAAGGCAACGGTTCAATGAAGTCATCAAAACCAAACTTGCTAATGACCCAATGCACGTCTTCATCAGTAATGGTGTTCCGCTGCTCACGCTGGCAACGAGCATTGGCTTCGTATGTTACGAAGCATATGAACTCAGAGATACAGTCGTGCATGGTCCATTTGGCGTCATCGGATATCTTGATATGGGGAGGAAGGGTTCTATGCATGATTCTGGCCACGTTTGGCATGAATTGGTCTTGCTCCTGAATAATGCCTTCAACAACTGCCTGGTTGAGATGAGCAGGCAGTTCCAACCTCATCTCCATATCTTAATTTCACACAACAAAAGAACATCAGAGTGAAATGAAAAAGAAGTATTTTCCATATCATCAAATTATTCGTCTAATTTCATCACAACTAGCTACACTTTTATTGTCTAGTTAAACATTATTAAGTCACATTTGCTATAACCTACCCAAGTATTGAACAAATTACAAAGCTAACGGCACACAAATATATATGTCACTAATTATTAGCTGGATATGAGAGTCGTACTGCAAGACGGCACTATGAATTTTGGACAATATTCATGTGAACACCAAAAGCACATATTATTTGATCAGTGTGAATACAGACTTAACATAAAACACTTCATATTTTGTCTACTCTTCAACTAACTCTCGCATATATCCAAACTTGCCTCGGATCAAAAGGCTTTTTCTTTTACCATAACCGTGATATAGGATTAAGATAAAATTTTATTGACGGATACTACCCTGCCCACTGTTTTCACATACTTTTTTTGTAGTACCAGTTGTTCTTAATGTTATATGCTATGCTTCTTAAACTTCGGATAAAGAATCACTTGCTAGATTTTAATTGACTTCTTAAAATGCTTATTTGTTCCGATTTTTAATTTTATGGCAAAAGCAGAGAGCAAACAAATAAATTAACTCAAGTAAATTAGCTGACACACATATATAAATATAAGAAATCTCCTCAAATTGTTATGGACACTTTAGGAAATTTTTATGCCATAATTAAAGCCTTTAATTTGTGTAATATAGCTAGCTGATTTTCAAACTTGCTAACGTTAGACGGTTTGTTTCTTCCTCTCTCTTTTTAATACTCTTTTTAGAGAAGATACACGCGTAAAAAGGGGTTAGAGAGGACATACACAAGATTGCATGCATGCCACTTGTTTCCATTTTTTTTAAATATTCCAAAAGAAAACCAGAAATGCCGTGTCGATCACCATTACCATGAATTGATCAATTGATCTTTCATCTTTGATATACAAACAGATAGCTTTGTAAATATATATATGGATAAAAATGCATATATGCTAATTAAAGACGGAAATAGAGCAAGCCAAGAAATGTACACAAGTTGCAGCTCACCATTTTTATTATCTTCCAAAACTCAACAGAGCTAAAGTAAAATAAATGAAAAATTCAGAGGAATTAATGAAAATTATTAGCTAGCAGCGCAGATTAACTCTCCTTAAAAAAACTGTGTGCACTTCTACATATACAAGTCTCATGAATATTCAACAACAACGAGGACATGCCCAGTAATTAGTATATATAATTCCATAAATAGAATCTGGAAGTGCGAGTGTACATATCCTTTCCCCTACCTTGTGAGATAGATTTTAGTAGAAACGCTTGGCTTTAGTAAGCATATCAAATATAAAATTCATGAACATTCCAACCATACATAGATATAGAGAAATCACTGTGCAATACATTTGTAAAAGTAAAAGAGAAGATAGGTAGCATACCAGAGGAAGGGGAATGTGTAGGGGTTGGTTGTGGAGATCTGTGATAGCTATGAAATCCTCCATTTCCTGAACCACCAACATGATTACCATTATCCATCTCACTCTCTCTCTCTCTACAATATCTCTCTCTATGTGTATAGTATGTGGATATTGGCAAGTAATAAGTGCCCATATATATAGCTACAAAATTTAAGAGAAAGGGGGGACACGTGGCACCAGGGCGGAGTGAACGAGAAGAAGGTATTCACTAGGATAAATATGATTTCACTGTTGGGAAAATGAGCATTGACCGGAAACGACATAACTATATACTACTACTTCCTTTGTCCAAAATAAGTATCTCTTTAGCTCATTTCATGTCCATTAAGGAAAAAATAAATTGAAGTATAGTTAACTAAGTTAGCTCTATTTGCTAGATGTCTTTGAAAAAAGCATACTAATTTTGGTCTAGAATTCCTACAAAGACACTTGTTTTCGAACAGTCTTTTATGCTCAAATGGCACTTATTTTGGGGGCGAAAGGAGTATTAGTATTTAAAAATTAGTATGCATTTTTCGACTATACTCTTATATTAAAGAGCTACTACTTTTAAATAGTGCTCAATTATTAAAAAAGGGAAAATGCATAAGTATCCCCCAGCCTATGCCCAAAATCCTTGAGACACACCTAACCTTTACTAAGGTCCTATTACCCCCTCGAACTTATTTTTTAATTAATTTTCTACCCCTTTTCGGCCTACGTGGCACTATCCTTGAAAAAATTGTCAACACGCGCTGGGCCCACAAGATAGTGCCACGTAGGCCAAAAAGGGGTAGAAAATTATATATAAAATAAGTTCGGGGGGGTAATAGGACCTTAGTAAAGGTTAGGTGTGTCTCAAGAATTTTTGGGCATAGGCTGGGGGATACTTATCATTTTCCCAGAAAAAAAATCTAATAAATAGAGGCAACTTAGTAAACTATACCTTCAATTTATTATTTTTCTTAATGGGTGTGAAATGAGCTAAAGTGATATTTATTTTGGGACAAAAGAAGTAGTAGTATATAGTTATTTCGTTTCCGGTCAATACTCCTTTTCCCAGTCATATCTATCCCGGTGAATAACTTCTTTTCGTTCACTCCGCTCTGTGCCACATGTCTCCCCTTGCTCTTAAATTTTGTAGCAATATGTATGGGCACTTATTACTTGTCAAGAACCACATACTATATATATATATATATATATATATATATATATATATATATATATATATATATATATAGAGAGAGAGAGAGAGAGAGAGAGATATTTGTAGAGAGAGTGAGATGGATAATCGTAAACATAGGAGGACATACACCCAAGAAGCTGGTGGATGTCATGTTATTGTTGCTCAGCTCACTCACCTTAGAAGAACTGAAGAAAAAACTTATGTATTTGCCATCACAGATCCCTCAAGAAGAAGGGCTCTTGATACTACTATTATATTTGGAACTCTTTTGAAAAAGATAAGGTTCAGCAGAATTTCTTTTTGTCATTCATATGGCATATTACAAAAGACTTAGACACATATCATCATATATTATTAAAAGTGGGAAGTTCCTAACCTCAGTTAGATTACCATTTGTTATATCCCATTTTAACTAGGTCAAAATAGTGTACAACATATTAGTGATTTCTAAATTAATTAACTAACTAAATGAGTCGCCACCTAATTATTTATGGTAAATTAAGACACCTAAAATGGATTAAAGACGTTGTTTAATGTTAACTTCATTTTAAGGTCTACTAAACATAAGATTCTAGGTAAGGGTTCAACTAATCTAAAGGAAAGGTATTAAGCATCCTTTAAGATCCATTAAAAATGGTTAACCGACCAAACTTAATTAACTAATTAGGCTAAGTGTCAAAAAATGTGAAAGCTAAATCTCAAGTAACTTTAAAATCATTGATTGAAAAACACTTCTTTATGAAAAATTGTCGTGTTGAAAACGTGTGGAAGTAAAATATTTTGTAAACATTAAACTAGTTTATTGGATAACAAATGATGACTTGAATCCGTTTAAATTTAATAAGAGAAGGAATTTTATCAAAATTTGAAGCAGTAAAAGAAGATCTAGTGAACTTAACTAAATTTAGAGGGAAAAGTTCAAGACTTGAATAAATTCAAGAACTTACAAGTTAAAGAATAAGTTATTTTATAAATAACTATGTCTGAAATTCCAGAGAAACACTTATACTATACTAAGGTCCTATTACCCCCGAACTTATTTTATAAATAATTTTCTACCCCTTTTCGGCCTACGTGGCACTATCAATGAAAAAATTATCAACACGCGTGGGGCCCAGAAGATAGTGCCACGTAGGCCGAAAAGGGGTAAAAAATTATTTATAAAATAAGTTCAAGGGGGTAATAGGATCTTAGTATAGTATAAGTGTGTCTCTGAGATTTCGGGCATAGGTTGGGGGTACTTATGCATTTTCCCTAATTTTTATAAGTACCCCCCAACCAATGCTCAAAATCTCTGAGGCACACCTCACCTTTACTAAGGTCCTATTACCCCCCGAACTTATTTTATATATAATTTTCTACCCCTTTTTAGCCTACGTGGCTGTAACATCTAGCAATTTGAAATAGCTATGAAGAAGCTTAGAATTGGAAATAGTCATTCTTGGAAAGAATTAAAAATCTGGAAATTTAGTTAAGTATATAAAAAAAAGTGAGGTTTTGGTCAACTTCAAACAGTTATAACTCCTAGCTCAGGATGAGTTAGGTGTATTTCCAGTTATTTTTGGAATGATCTTTTCAACGCCGCCAAGTTTGCGCGATTCCGAGTTCGTATGAGTGAGTTATGCCCTTTGGAAGTTGGGCTATTGGCAGGGAAGTTCATCCGAATTTGTAAGGGTATTTTGGTCCTTTCCCTAACCTTTTCTTTTGGTTATATTAAGGGTCTAGACTGATTTTAAATCAGTTTTCCCTTTTAAAAAGTGAGGGTTAGGGCTTTGAGAGAGAAGAGGAGAAGAAGAGGAGAAGGAGAAGAAGAAGCAAGATTCGTAGAGATCGTCGTGGATTTCGTCGGGGGTGATCCCTATTAAGGTATGTGAGATCATAGTATTGGGTTGGTTCATTCCCCCATACGCCAAACTCGTTTTAATTCCGAGAAAAGATTGGTTGTGTTTGTTGAAGTTTGTGGTTGTGTTTGTTGAAGCTGTGGTTGTGTTGTTGAAGTTTCTTGTTGGGTTGGTGCATGTTTTCGGATGGAATTCCGAGTTGAATCTATTGTATATTGAGGGTTTTAATGGTTATGAGTGTTTGGGGAAAGAACCTTGGATGTTAAGAGGGTTTAGAGTTGGAAGAACAAAGGAGAAAAGTCGGATTTTCGGGGGAAAAGGCTGGGGCGTCGCGCCAACCAGCGCGCTCCAACAGGGGTTCTGAAGTTCCCTCATTGGGGCGGCGCGCCTTGCAGAGCGCCCAGCAGGCCCCTCTAAAGTCTGAAGGCTGGCGCCCCGCGCCTCTCAGAGCGCCAAGGACGCCAATCCTTCCCATTCCTTCCCCACTTTTTCATACATGTTCCTTAGAAATGTACTTATGTTTTATAGTTGTTTTCAACACTCTAAGGTACATCTACACATCCCGAACTCATTCATAAACATGAGATCATTACCCTTGAATCCATAATACTCTTCGAGGAAAGTTAGGATCAAAGTCAAGTGAAGTTAGAGTCAAGCTTAGAAGTTAAGAGGTGAGTCAAAGCAAGGCTTTAAAGTTTTTCAAGAGTCTTTATTGAACTTTTTAACTTCATTTTTAGGCTCAAGTTTCAAGTTAAGTAAAGAGTATAGAGTTTCAAGTTAAGTAAAGAGTATAGAGTTTCTAAAGAGTATAGAGTTTCAAGTTAAGTAAAGAGTATAGATTTTCAATTTAATTAAAGAGTATAGAGTTTCAAGTTAAGTAAAGAGTATAGATTCAAGTTCATTTCTCAAAAGTTATTAGGGAACTAAGTATTCCCAAAGAAGTTTATAAATGTTTTCACATTTAAGATGAGAGAAAACTGAGATTTTCCAAAGGAGTTTTGAGCAGTTTGAGTACTATCTCCTTTAAGAAAAAGATGAGTTTTGCGAAAGAGTTTCTAAAACATGATTAGTATGACAACCGAGTATGTCATCAATGTTTAAACAGTATGGTCTCTAGATATACCATCAATGTTTGCAGTATGACTTCCCAAGTCTATCAATGATCATATTAAAATATGGTTTTGATATGTTCTTTTTAGAAAGAGTTTTCAAGAGCAATTACCTCTTTTAAGAGGGTAGTTTGAGCAATTAATTCAAACTAGAGAAAGAAGTTTGTTTTTAAAACATATGAGCTAAAGTATATTTTTGGGAGTAGTCTTGAGCACCGAATTGGGGACACGAGTTCATATTAACTCAACTCTCCATAGGAACCATGTAGCCAACATGGGATTTAATGGGTCATACTTTTTAGATGATCACGTAAAGTTAAGCTAGTGGATCCACTTGGTAAAGTTAGCTTCCTATATCACGGCAAGGTATAGGATGGTCCTTGGGCAACGTGAGGTAAAATGTTGTATCACTACTTAAGCATGTAGTGGTGGTTATCGGTTAGAGAACTCCCACAGTAGAAAGAGCTTGGTTCCTCGAAAAGTTCTGCTTAGTATGGATGGGGGTATGGGACTTCATTCATGCATTGCACAAGTAGACTTTGAGAGGAAGCATGGTATTTTCATGATATTATAAATATGATTTTTACGTCATGTTTTAAATAGTTTTACAAAGCTTTATATATATTGCATGTGTCTTATTGCTTTATATTGAGTTCAGTTATTCATGAGTTGAACAGAGCCAAGGTAAGTTCTCTTTTGTACTCCTTTCAAGCTTAAGTTGTTGTTTAGCTGTCCAGCTCGCATGCTCGTACATTTCATGTACTGATGCTAGTTGGCCTGCATCGTCTTACGATGCAAACAGAGGTACCCAAGATCAGCATCCAGCACGCGTTGGTCCAGTTGAGCATTCCAGAGTCAGTGGTGAGCCTCCTTGCCTTCCGGAGGACTTGGATATTTTGTTCCCTTAGTTTTGTTTTACTAGGATGTTGCGGGGTCTGTCCCAACATCCATCTCAGTATTTTAGAGGCTTCATAGATAGTCAGTCAGTTAGTTTTGAGTCTCTCATCTATGTATATTTGTAATATTCTATTTTGAGACTCGAGTTGCCCCTTTGGGCCAGATTTGTATCATTTAAGTTGTCTTATGACCTTTCATTGTATTGAATTATTCTGTTGGGTTAGGTTTCTACTGAGTTAAGAAAGCCAGGCCAAGGGTTCGCTTGGGGGCCAACAATGGTCTTCGAGTGCCGGTCCCGCCCAGGGTGTAGGCTCGGAGCGTGACACTTCTGGCATGAATCGGTCTTGCTCCTCAATGATGCATCCTACAACTGCCTGGTTGAGATGTGTATATTTCATTACCTATTTAACCACTATTGACTTTCTTACAAAACATATTCCATAAAACAAGGACTACCTTTCCAAACTAAACATAATATTTAAAAAGAAACAACTAAACAAAAGACTATCTAGAAATATCTCATTTTCTAACACTATGAGATTTTTCTTGGATACTCCCAACTTAGCAATTAGAACTTCAAATTCCCCCTTAAGAAGAGCCTTGGTCATGATGTTTGTAATCTGCTAATCTGAGCTGCAATGAACAAGTTTAACTTCACCATCATTCTCTACTTGCCTAATAGCATGAAACTTCACATTTATATGCTTGCTACGACCATGTTGCACTGGATTTTTGGCCATAGATATTGTTGACTTGTTGTCAACCTTAATGACAGTAGCTTCAATGTCATTTTTCTCCAAATTACGTAGAAACATTTTTAACTATAATATTTAAAAATTAGTATGTTTTTTGTACTATACTCTTATATTAAATAGCTACTACTTTTTAATAGTGCTCAATTATCAAAAACATCAAATAAATAGAGGCAACTTAGTAAACTATACCGTCAAATTATTATTTTCCTTAATGGGCGTGAAATGAGCTAAAGTGATACTTATTTTGGGATAAATTAAGTAGTAGTACATAGTTGTGTCGTTTCAGGTCAATACTCATTTTCCCAACTGTGAAATCATAACTATCCCCGTGCATACCTTCTTCTCGTTCACTCCACCCTAGTCCTAAGTGTCCCCCTGCTCTTAAATTTTGTAGCAATATATATGGACACTTATTACTTGACAAGAACCACATACTATACATAGAAGTGTGATGTGTATAGTATGTGGCTCTTGGAAAGTAATAAGTTCCCATATATATAGCTACAAAATTTAAGATAAAAGGGGGACATGTGGCACCAGGGCGGAGTGAACAAGAAGAAGGTATTCACTGGGATAAATATGATTTCACAGTTGGAAAAATGAGCATTGACCGGAAACAACATAGCTATATACTACTACTTCTTCCGTTCCAAAATAAGTATCATTTTAGCTCATTCACACCCATTAAGGAAAATAATAAATTGAAGGGGTAGTTCACTAAGTTTCCACTATTTATTAGATGTTTTTTTTTTAATAATTGAGCGCTATTAAGAAGTAGTAGTTCTTTAATACAAGAGTATAGTTGAAAAAACATACTAATTTTTGTCCCGAATTCATATTATGACACTTGTTTTGGGAAAAAAAATTTGGCTAAACTCTGAAGTGACATTATTTTGGGATGGAGGGAGTATGTCTTACTTAAAATTTAATTCAGCCATTTGGCCATTTCCCTTTTACTGTTCTCCTTTTTCAACAATTTATAGATCTAATCATCAAAAAATTGGATGCAGTTACGGCCTACACAACCTAACATGTGTTTGATCCTTAGTTTTTTCAGTATGTATCAAATATTGAGGACTCTGCTTCGAGCATAATCCATAAAATTCTCATGAAACAAATTGGACCTATACTGGGATTTCATCTTATCTCCGAGACAGACACTTTAGCACAGTCAGATCCCCCCAATCTTGTTAGCCTTCAGTTAGAGCATTCAACAATTAACAGCTCTGTAGGATCAATAGACACTACTCTTATTATGCCAATACTTGAGACTTTGGAGTTGAAATATTGTGTTGATGTTAATCGTGTTATGGTTTCTCCAAAGCTTGTAAACTTGTCAATCCTTACCACCTATACAGATAAATTTGAAGTGTTTTTAAGTGAACCCAATAGTTGATTGGGTTAAGCACCTCTGCTTGGATGGCTCATCCCTAAGGATGAAAAAAAAATCTCTGCTTGTGAACTAACTATCTGGTCGGTATCTATACCAGATAGGCTTGATGTATCACTTAATTTTCAAAGCCTAAGAATTTGTGACTTTTAAGATTTCTGTTAAATGTATCACCTGTGCACTTTGCAGTGGAATTTTCTAAACCTTATATATATCTCTGTGTGTGTGTATAGTATATATATGCACACACAGGCCAGGTACTTTACTCTTGTGGTAAGACTACAATGCACGCTTGGATTAGGCACATGTCAGGGGTTTGAATCTTGTGCTGCGTATAGAAGCTTTATATTTTGAAGAATTTTAACTTATGCCCCGGCCCTCTGGATTTCTTGTTTATAAAATGTTAATGTGTAATTGTATATATATCAGCTTCACTAATTTTTGAAACATTGACCACATAATACAATATGATTCTTTCCTCGGGTTGATGAGACAATATGTCACACAAAGGAACTGTTTGTATTACTTGTCCGAGGCAGAAAACGAAGCAAGTGAAGCTCCGATGATGATTCAAACAGTGAGGTTAAGGAAATTCAAGGGGACAACTAGTGAAATGTACTTGATACAAGTCATGCTTGCTCATTCTATGAAACTTGAGAGGATGATCATTGAGCAGTGCAAGAGAACTAATGCCACATATGGTTATCAACCAAAGCAGTGCAAGAGAAGTAATTCCAAAAATGGTAATCAATTTTTTATGAAACTCGTAAGCTATCCTTAAGCATCACCAAATGTAGAAATCAAGTACACTTGGACTGACTCAAGTGTCGTATAATGACTTAATTGGTCAAGCATTCATTTCATATTCAAACTTAATATTGATATCAGAACTTCACTGGGATTTCTGCGCATAATCAAGTATTAAGACGTTTTCATCATCTTCAACAAAGTATGAAATAATGAAATTCGACGGGGGTCTAGTTTTAGTTTGTGGAAGATTAGAATGAGATCGTCCTTGGTGTTGGAAGGTTATGGCAGGAAATTGAGGAGGCTTTTCCAAAAGAGTTGAAAGAATCAGACAAAGCAGACCTGAAGGAAAGGGCTTTGAGTGCGATCTTTATGAGCATTACAGATAGCATTATTGGAGAAATTACTGAAGAGAAATCTACAACGGCATGGAAGAAGTTAGAAGATCTGTAACCTAAGAAAGCACTCACAAGCTGCCTCTACTTGAAAAATAGGTTGTACAATCTTCGTATGAACGAAGGTCCACTGGTCAAAACTCATCTTGATAAGTTTAATTCAATTATAATTAACTTGAAGAACGTATATATCAAAATTGAAAGTGAGGATCAGGCCTTAATCGTGTAAAGTTCTTTACCACCGTCTTACGATACTTTTTGTTGATACAATTTAAGTAGTTTCTTATCGGACGTAAACTCCTAGATCTAGGTTAAATAAAACCCATTTCCCCTTTTGTTGCTTTTCTCATTTCACTTCCATTCTTCTCTTTTAGATCAAAAGGTAAATCTTGGTGAGAATTGGAAGAGGATTTTTGAGTGTTGACTATACAATAGAAAGTTTTCAAGGTTTGGGGGATTAAGTTTATTTCAACTAACAAACACACATGCAATTTATTTGATGAAAGAATTAATCAAACACACAGTAACAAACAGATATATATATACTGTCACAAAACCAAAACAATCAAAAAAATTGGGATGCTTTTACACAACTTACAAGTGAAATTTTGTAACTCTCTTGAAGCACCATTCCTTTTTTAGGGCTAAAATTTGAACAAATACCACCCTCCTGCATCTAGTAAAAAATAAATTGTTTCAATTTTCTTTTCTTTTTGGGGATTGCACAAAAATTATATAAGAAAATCTCAAATTAAAGTAAAACTCACCTTGTTAAACCAATCCAAAGATAAAACTAAGCTGATTAATGGAAGTTCACAAGAATGAACGGTTTTATTTTATAAATAACGTTTACTACTAACTAGCTTAGTCTTTTCTTATTCTTTTGTACTGTAGTACATAACTTACATATTAAGAAATCACGTAATTATTGAATTAATTGGTATTTGTTTCAACACAACTACTTTTTTGGACTCAGGCCCAATTTTTAAAAATTACTTATTAAAGTCTATTTTATTTTATTTTAACAAGGTTTTTCAATTTTGTCTATATCACCTCAAAAGTTGTCTTATTAAAATTTGGCTAATAAAATATGAGGTGTCATTTTATTTAGTCCACGTGAACTTATCTCCTCAATCCACACGACATTAATAATTCAAAAAAATATATATATTAATTCGCTTTTGAACTTGACAATCAAATTTATTTTAGCACTTTAATTATACAGATATTTATTACCCCTTAACATTTTTGAAGTGAATTAAATATCACTCACAATGGAGAGTGTATTACACGTGCATCATGTCATTGCTACATTAATTAGTGCCACCTATGTGCCATGTCAAAAATATTTTATTTTTAATATTTTCATTTCTTTTAGTTTATGCACGATTTTTAAAGCTAATTAATTTTTTTTTAAAAATACATAATGTTCCATGAAAATGTATCAAGGTTTTCAATTTCAGTTTACCATTGTTGTCATTTGCTCTTAACTTGGAATTTTCCGATAAAATTGTAACATCCGGCAATTTGAAAACACTATGAAGAGGCTTAGAAGTGGAAATAGTCATTCTTGGAAAGAATTTAAAAATCTGGAAAAAATTTGGTTAAAGTATGGAAAAAGGTGAGTTTTTGACCAAATTTGAACAGTCATAACTTCTAGCTCAGGATGAATTAGGTGTATTTACAATTATGTTTGCGAAACTTGTGGAATGATCTTTCCAACGCCACCGAGTTTGCTCGATTTCGAGCTTGTATGAGTGAGTTATGCCCTTTGGAAGTTGGGTAGTTGGCAGGGAAGTCTGTCCGGAAATTTGTAAGGGTATTTTGGTCTTTTCCCTAGCCTTTTCTTTTGGATATATATTAGTGTGTTAGACTGATTTTGATCAGTTTGTCCCATTTTAAAGAGTGAGAGTGAGGGTTTATGAGTGAAGAGGAGAAAGAGAAGATCAAGCAAGGTTTCGTCAAAGATTGTCGTGGATATCGTCGGGGGTGATCCCTACTAGGTATGTGAGCTCATAGTGCTGGGTTGGTTCTTTCCCCCACACGCCAAACTCGTTCAATTTCGAGAAAGGATTGATTATGTTTGTTGAAGTTGTTGGTTGTACTTGTGTTGAAGTTGTTGATTGTGATTGTGTTGAAGTTCCTGTTGATTTGGGACTTGTTTCCAGTTGTGTTTTGAGTTGAATCTATTGTATGTTGAGGGTTTTAATGATTCTAAATGTTTGGGACTGGAACCTTTGAGGTTTAGAAGGTTTAGAGTTGGAAAAAGGAAAGAGAAAAGTCGAGTTTTTGGGGGAAAAGGGCTGGGGCGTCGCGCCAGCCAGCGCGCCCCAAGAGGGGCTCTGAAGCCCAGCCCTTGGGGCGGCGCGCCTGGCAGAGCGCCAGCAAGTCCCTTCTGAGCTTCGAGGGTTGGCGCTCCGCGCCTTGCAGAGCATCAAGGACGCCAAGTTTCCCCATTCTTTTCACATTTTCTCATGCATATTCCTTGGTATTGTACCTATGTTTCATAGTTGTTTTCAATGCTCCGAGGTACGTCTAACGTCAAGAACTCGTTCATAACATGTGATCAAACACCTTGAATCCATAATTCCAATTCAAGGAGAGTTAGTTTCCAAGTCAAGTGAAGTTAAGAGTTAAGTCTAGAAGTTAAAGAAGTGAGTCAAAACAAGTCTTTAAAGTTGTTCAAGAGTCTTTATTGAATGTTTTAACTTCATTTTAAGGCTCAAGTTTCAAGTCAAGTAAAGAGTAAAGAGTCAAGAGTTTCAAGTTGAGTAAAGAGTATAGAGTTGAGTTCATTTCTCAGAAACTATTAGGGAACTAAGTATTCCCAAAGAAGTTTCTAAATGTTTTTACATTTGAGTAAGAAAGGAACTATGATTCCAAAAGAGCCTTTGGGCTAGTTTTCAAGAAAAAGGAACATCGTTTCCAAGTGAGCCTTTGGGCTAAGTTTTGAGTAATTATCTTAACTAAAGAAAGATGTGTTTAAAACACTTAAGAGCTAAAGTATTTTTGGGAGTAGTCTTGAGCACCGAATTGGGGACACGAGTTCATATTAACTCAACTCTCCATAAGAACCATGTAGCCAACATAGGATTTAACGGGTCATACTTTTTAGATGATCACGTAAAGTTAAGCTAGTGGATCCACTTGGTAAAGTTAGCTTCCTATATCACGGCTAGGTATAGGATGGTCCTTGGGCAACGTGAGGTAAAACATTGTATCACCACTTAGTTTCATAGTGGTGGTTGTCGGTTAGAGAAACTCCCATAGTAGTAGAAAGAGCTTGGTTCCTCGAGAAGTTCTGCTTAGTGTGGATAGGGGTATGGGACTTCATTCATGCATTGCACAAGTAGACTTTGAGAGAAAGCATGATATTTTTATGATATTATAAATATGATTTTTACGTCACGTTTTAATAGTTTTACAAGCTTTATATATTGCATGTGTCCTATTGTTTTATATATTGAGTTCAAAGATTCATGAGTTGAACAAAGCCAAGGTAAGAGTTCCTTTGTACTCCTTTCAAGCTTAAGTTGTGGTTTAGCTTCCGGCCGCATACTCGTATATTCAATGTACCGATGCCGCTGGCCTATATCTTATTATGATGCGTGCATACAGTACCTGTGGCTAGCATCCGGTTCGTCATTGATCCAGCTGAGTACTTCAGAGTCAGTGGTGAGCCTCTTTGCATTCTGGAGGATTCAGTTATTTTGTTCTCTTAGTTTTGTTTTATTAGAATGTTGTGGGGTCTGTCCCAACATCCATCTCAGTATTTTAGAGGCTTCATAGATAGTCAGTCAGTTAATTTTGAGTCTCTCATCTATGTATATATGTAATATTCTATTTGAGACTCGAGTTGCCCTTTTGGGCCTGATTTTTTTCAGTTAAGTTGTTTTATGTCCTTGCATTGCATGGAGTTTTCTGTTGAGATAGGTTTCCGCTGAGTTAAGAAAGTCAGGCCAAGGGTTCGCTTGGGGGCCAGCAATGGTCTTCAAGTGTCGGCCACGTCCAGGGTGTAGGTTCGGGGCGTGACAAAAATCTCAGTTTTCTTAATTGAGAGTCTTTATTTTTCAAGAAAATTTATAAAAAAAAAATTGAAAGTACAGAATAACTTTTTTTTGTGCGAGTGTTGAAGTTTCTTGGACTTTTATGTGTATATTTTTGATGAAAAATTGATGGATAATGTGTATATGTCGTTTGGTAGAGTGTATAACAATAATGTTAAATAGAGTGTATTAGTAATGCTTGCATTAACAATGCATGTATTAGCTATGCTAGCATTAATTATACATAGATTATTTTTATACATTGTTTGGTTTGATGCATTAAAAAAACATGTATTGCATAAATAAAAAAATTATAAAGATACCCTCTACTATTATGGTGGAAAAGATGTAAAAAAGGTTTTAAAGGGCAATTGAGTCTTTAATCATGCTAATGCATGCATTAAAACCATTGCATTGCTAATACCTAAAAATTCATGGTATTATTAATACATACCTTAATACACAATAAAGTGTATAACTAATGCATTAGTTATACATACGTTGAAAAAGAGTACCAAACAAGATACTAGTAAAACACCAGGCGAATGCATGCATTATTTTTCCTAATATACTCTATCAAACGGTGGGAGTACAATTCTATTACTCTCTTGATTTTTTTCTCCTAAACTTCTCCGTGATTTGAGGGGATGTAAACCTCCTTGAGTTGTATAACTTCTCCGTGATTCGAGGGTATGTAGACCTCCTTGAGATGTATTCGATCTTCGGGAACATCGGGAAGCATCTCGTCGTTTCAAGTCGATCTCCGAAAAAAACTATGTTGACCACTCTTTCGAAGAACTATGTAGTTGATGTTGTGACTTTCTCCAATGCTTGTTGAATGTTCGTCCCTTATTTATAGTTGTAGGGGGTTTTGCTTATGATTGGCCAAAAGATGTCATTTTGACACTTGACGGATTGTGATTGGTTCTTAAATTTGACTGGAATAACCATATCATTTGGACACGTGGCATCATCTTGTTGGTCTTGGGTGCCTACTCATTGTGACATGTGGCATGAATTTGGGCTTCAAGATGAAATCGACCTTGAACTTGAATTTAATAAAATGGACTTAGTTATTTGTAAAGCCTAAATTAATCATTCAACCCAAATAAATATAGATTTAATTCAAATTTAGTATGAATTTGATCCAATAAAATATACGTGTCTACAATGTGTAAATACCAAACCTGGTATTCGAACGTGTATTTCTCTTATGTTAAAGGTATTTAAAATTTATATATTATCAATAAGAAAATATTTTTATCTTATTTACATAGTATAACTTTTCGATGAAATTCCCTTTCTTTGAAAAATCAGTATTCATTTTCAATCCCTTTATCGCAACAAAAACATCACTCACCTCCTATGTTTCTAAGATCATCTCCAACCCCTGTCTATTTTACTCTCTACTCTCTATATTTGGGGCGTAAAATAGAGAATGTCATCTCCAATGACTCTAATTCACCCTCAACTCTCCAATTGTAGAGCGTTGAATAACAGTTCTCCAAAGAACTATACTTTTCATACTCTCTATTTCACTTTTGGAATATTATATTTTTATTTTTATTATTTTATAATTAACATATTATTTTTCAAATAAGACTATTAATTAAATCTCTAATATTAGTAATTCTTTTTAAATGTAATATAACATTTTAAAATATATACTATTTAATATATACTACTTAGCTTTCATCCCGAATTAATTATATTTCAATTTTTTAAATTTTCATCACTTAACGTGATATAATTAGATATTATTATTAATATTCACTATTGAGAATGCACGGAATTTAAATGTTAAGATGGAAATTTTAATTTAAAAATATAATACATTACAAAATAATTTAAATACAAGATAAAAAATACAATACATAACATAATAATTTTAAAAATCACAACAATAATTTAGTATTCCGGTAGGTCGTTTTCATTTAACAATATTCGAAAAAAAATTAGTGTATGATCCAGAGAATTGTTGTGGTTGTGATTGCGGGTGTGCTTGTTGATTATTTTTTTCCAATTATTCATAGTTGTTCCTAACTTCTTATTGCATCTATTCACGAACAATTTTTAGCCAGACATAAAAAAAATTAAGGACAAAAATGCTCATTTTGAACTCCATAATGCATTAATAGAGCATTTATATGAGCAACGTAATAATCTTGAAAGTTGAGCATTTATGTAATGTTTATGTAATTGTATTTCATTAATGATTTAACTTTTATTTGGATTTTCCATTAATGTGTATATTATATAATATTTGCTTGCAATTTATGTTATTTAGAAATTTAGAATAAAATAAAATTTAGAGTAGAAAATGTTACTAGCAGTTTTGTTGAGAACATTATTCCATTGACATTTATATGAGTTAAACATTGCTAAGTATGTATACCAATTTACGGATCTCAAATTATTGCAATGGTCTTATTCTTTTACATAAATTTACTGAATTTATTTTATACAATGTCGATTGGCAACTAGTTGATTTGTGGTGCAGTGGTTTGTTTGTTGCTATTGTTTAGGAGTCAAATAAGTTATTTACTTCCTAGTCTTTAGGTCACAGGATGATTAGTGGAGTTAGTTTAGATCAGAATAATTAGGAGTAATAGACGGATTCTATTATTAGTAGTTTTTATCTATTTAAGAGAGCACTTCCACTTGTTTCCATCAATGTCACTACAGGAGAGATGTAATCCTGTAAGATAGATGAGTGATATTTCATTCATAAATAGCCTTGTGCTTTGATTTTTGACTTGCTTCTATTTGGTGCCTATACACATATTGTCGTACATTCTTGAGTTTCTTGATAAAATTAGCTTCATAAGAATGAAACATGCCACTAGATCCCCATGCTTCTTCCACTACTGCTCTATTCATCATTGTTAACATTACAAAATACAAATAAAAACAAAAATTAGAACAAAGAGTTGGCATTGCCACTTTCTTCAGCAAATCAAGTTACAAGAAAGAACTAGTTAATGAATGCCACTGCAAGAAGTCTAAGTATGCAAAATGTTAATCAGTACGAAAACATCATTCAGGGTGGGTATGATAAAAGAGGATACGAGAGAGATCAGTGCCTTAGTTCTTCGTTTCAAACTAGAATTTTTAACCAGATGGGATTAGTAGAGCTAGTGTTCCCCGCAGTTATTGCTTGATCCAAAGGGTGAACAAATATTCATGTCCTTTTCTCTTTTCTCAACAACGTATCCACTGTATCACAAATTATGTGAAATGTTAATCAGAACCAAAACAATCCCCGCGGTTATTGCTTGATCCAAAAGGTGAACAAATATTCATGCCCTTTTTTCTTTTCTCAGCAACTTATCCACGTATCACAAAGTATGTGAAATGTTAATCTGAACCAAATCAATCCCCGAGGTACTGCTTGATCCAAAAGGTAAACAAATATTATGTCCTTTTCTCTTTTCTCAGCAACATATCCACCGTATCACTAAGTATGCGAAATTTTAATCAGAACCAAAACAATCCCCGCAGTTACTGCTTGATCCAAAATGTGAACAAATATTCATATCCTTTTCTCTTTTCTTAGCAACATATCTATCGTATCACAAAGTATGTGAAATGTCAATCTCTGCAGTTACTGCTTGATCCAAAAGGTGAACAAATATGCATGTCCTTTTCTTTTTCTCAACAACATATCTACTGTATCACAAAGTATACAAAATGTTAATCTGAACCAAAATAATCCCCGCAAGCTATCGCTTGATCCAAAAGGTGAACAAATATTCATGTCCTTTTCTCTTTTCTCAGCAAGATAACTACCGTATCACAAAGTATGTGAAATGTTAATCTGAACCAAAACAATCCCCGCAGTTACTGCTTGATCCAAACTGTGAGCAAATACTCATGTCCTTTTCTCTTTTCTCAGCAACATATCCACCGTATCACAAAGTATGTGAAATGTTAATCAGAACCAAAACAATCCTTGCGGTTATTGCTTGATCCAAAAGGTGAACAAATATTCATGTCCTTTTTTCTTTTCTCAAAGAACATATCCACGTATCACAAAGTATGCGAAATGTTAATCTGAACCAAATCAATTCCCGAGGTACTGCTTGATCCAAAAGGTGAACAAATATTTATGACCTTTCTTTTCTCAAAGAACATATCCACCGTATCACAAAGTATACAAAATGTTAATCGAACCAAATCCATCCCCACGGTTATTGCTTGATCCAAAAGGTGAACAAATATTCATATCATTTTCTCTTTTCTCAGCAACATATCTACCGTATCACAAAGTATGTGAAATGTCAATCTATGCGGTTACTGCTTGATCCAAAAGGTGAACAAATATTCATGTCCTTTTCTCTTTTCTCAATAACATATTTACCGTATCACAAAGTATACAAAATGTTAATCTGAACCAAAACAATCCTCGCGGTTACTACTTGATCCAAAGGGTGAACAAATATTCATGTCCTTTTCTCTTTTCTCAGCAACATATCTACCGTATCACGAAGTATGTGAAATGTTAATTTGAACCAAAACAATCCCCGCAGTTACTGCTTGATCCAAAAGGTGAACAAATATTCATGTCCTTTTCTCTTTTCTTAGCAACATAACTACTGTATCACAAAGTATGTGAAATGTTAATCAGAACCAAAACAACATTCAGCTTGCGTATGATCAAGGGAGTTGATGAAGTTGATAGTAGACCAAAGAGAGATGAGTCAAGACAGTGGCACTAGAAAGGATACCTCTGTTTTTGAAAGACATGTGAACAAATATTCATGTCCTTTTCTCTTTTCTCAGCAACATATCAACCGTATTACATAGTATGTGAAATGTTAATCAGTACCAAAACAACATTCAGCTTGGGTATGATCAAGTGCAAGTTGATGAAGTTGATAGTAGACCAAAGAGAGATGAGCCAAGATGGTGGCACTGGAAAGGATACCTCTGTTTTCGAAATACACAACATGCTACGACAACAGAGAAACCAAAAGAGATCAGTTTCCAGTTCTGCATTTCAACCTAGAACTTTTAGTCAGATGGGATTTGTGTGCCCATAAGTGTTGGGGATTGATAACATCATAAGAAATTGCAGCACATTTGCGAGGTAAACATACCTCCTTCACCAAGTTGTTGCATGACTTCCATGAATTTGGCATGAAGATCCACCATCCATTTTGTGCATGCCCTTCACCTAACGGTCTTATAAATAGCATTGTTTGGCCTTTTTCCTTCGCTAATCTCATTTGTGCTTTTTCTACCTCTCTACAAACTTACAAAAGCAACAAAATCCTTCTCAATTCCATTCTTATACACAACACATATCCCAACAAACAACTGGAATCCCAAATACAGGCCACAAGCAGTAACTGGAATCTTTAGTATCAATCTCAAACTCTCACATGATGGTACAAAAGATCGAGAGAAGATTTTCTCACAATAGGATGCTAGCATAGATGCAGAACATGGGATTATTAGCCTCTTGTTTTGATTTTTTACTTGCTGAGTTTTCTTGTTGAATGAAACATTTCAATACATTTAATTACTTTATAGACAATGAAAATCATTTCAATGTGGATAAAGAAAAGGCAGGAAACTACGTGTCCAAGAGGAACAATAAAGTTTCATACAACTAGCTGGAGGAAGACAGAGTCAATCTCAAGAAAAAATGATTTTCTTTGGAAACAGAATAAACTCATCTATCATTTATCCTGAGGAAGCAACATGTTCAAGAAGTTGGTAACCAACGAAGCTTGAGCTGCTTGGCTGCCCAATGAAAGGATCATTCTTTGGTGAATGTCTCAACATTCTTGAGTCCTGAGTTAGATGAAAGACAAGACATAACTAAGGATATGGTGATTCTTCTATTTAGATAAATTTTCTCATCTCATACGTATTATGATTAGTGAGGTTAGATTGACGCCTTCCATTGCACTGTTTTACTCATTTTATCTATATATTAATCAGTCTTACTCATGTGTTCTCATTATAACATACACTTTGCTTGGCAGTAGCCGGTATGCATTTCCTTTGGTTGCAATTTGTTGGATGCAGAACAAGGTGTTTTCAGTTGTAGTATTCTCATATTATACATACAAATCCAGCATAATGCCGGTTGAATTCTTTTGTTGAACCAATAAATAATACTAGAGTTATCGTACTGTTAAAATTCATCACACAAAGATAAAATGGATTTGTCCATCTTAACCAACTCTCAAATAAATTTCAGCAAACCTACTACCATAGTTATGAGCATGTATGAAATGAATCAAAGACTTTTAACATCAAATACTGAAATTGAGATTTACACATATGCAAGAACAATAAAGGAAGTTAGGAACTTAGTATTAATGTAAATGACATATAGTAATTCGTTATCTTTCTGATGTTTAGTGAAAGTATCTCTTATAAATGAATTTGGTTTTATTAGTGAACCGTCGAGGCTGAAAGAACTCAAAACTATCCACAACATGATAAAGAGGAAATAAGTCACGTACGTATCAAAACTAATAACAGATGGAAACACAATGCTAATTCAATATCCATATGATACACACATTCTCAATCCGTAGGTAAACAAATCACTAAAATCAGTTCAGAATACTATAAGTGATACCACCAAAAGTTCGTCTTATACAAGCCTTTCTGTTCTTTCCAACTGCTTCAGCTGATAAAACTCCTTAAAAAAACTGTAAAGAAGATTGAAAAATTAATCTTGAAATTAAGGAGCAGTTGAAACAAAAATATAATCATTCTTCCATGGCACAGTTAATACTATTTATTATTGCTTATTCTTTACTCCCCTCTAGTCCATATTACGTAAATTTAATATAAGAAGTAATTAACTTGAAGTGTGAGATTAAAGGTTATTCATGATCTGCTTGAGTCGAGAGCAACTATTTGCACATTTAGACTTCAGTTTGCATTGAATCAACCACATACCTGATAACCAAACCAGTTCGAGACAGAGTACTAGAGCATTGTTGATCTACTTGTGGATGAAGACCTGGAAATCAGAATTTCCTATCTCATCAACTTGCATATTCTTGATCTCCAAGGCTGACTCGCAAGCGATTCCTCCTTGCATGACTTTACCTCAATGGATTTTAGAGACATCATGTATCCGAAGCAAGAAGGGATCATCCTAAGATATTGACATCTTCTTAACACCAAGTGCTCAAGGTATGGGAAAGCATCATCCGAAACATCCCATTCAGAAAAAGAAAGATCTTGCAGTTTCAAGAATTTGAGGTGAGGGAAATGCTCATCGGTCACTTTCCATACTTCGGGTCTAATGGAAACGTTTAGCAGTTTGAGTACCTCAAGTCTGGGGAGGATTGCGACCTGTTCAAGTCTACATACGACCATTGGATAGTGTTAATTTCTTGAGACTTGGTGGCAAAGTTCAGCTCACCGGCCCATATCCCCAAACGACCCCAAGAAAACTTGAGCATTTCAAGATTGTTAAATGCAGGGAAAGAGCCATCACATGACAAAACTTCACATCTCAGTTTTTGAAGATTTGGTGTCTTTGCAAAGATCCTGTTTGCATCCTCCACACAAGGAAACCATGTAGAGGAAAGAGTTCTCAATCCATCCATCTCTTTTGAGAGCATTGTTTATATTGAAAATAGCGCGGTTGTATACGTGCAAATGGCGCAACTTGACCATCTTCCAGATGGTGTCTGGTAAAGTTACTCGTCCTCCAAGTCCTTTAACTATTAAAGTTTCAAGGTTCCAAAGATTATCCGAGAATGTCAATGAAGAATCTTCAGCAACTTTAACAGCAACATATCTCAAGTAGGTTAACTCTTCTGGGAAAGAATCAATTACCGTGAATTCTAAATCTAGCACCCACAGGAACTTGAAACTGTTAAAAGTGTGTGATGCATAGCCAATTGAAGGTAATCCAATTTTTCTTCCCTTCATCAAGTGGAAAGATTGTACATCTGAACAAATTGAACTCCATTCTGCAAGATTATCAACTTGAAATTGAAGGCATACGCGTCGTTGAATGCTATGCTTCTGAAAGGAAGTAGAAGAAGGATTCATATTATCATTGTCCTGTTTATAGAGAAATTAATATGATCAGAATACATTTAAAAGATAAAATTGGTTCTACGAATTAAAATATTAGATTGTATTACCCTTCTATGCATTGTAGAAAGTTCTCCACCTTGGCTTTCTTTTACAAAACTCAAGCAACAAGTCATGAATGCGACATGTCTTGGTCTTACCATCGGAACTTTTCTTGGAAACCATCACAAGGTTTCTTCCAATAAGGTTCTTTAAGTTATTTTGATACCTTTATCTCTTCGTCTTCCGAAAATACTCCAAAATACAAAAAGCAAGGTTTCAAATGAAATGGTAAATCTTGGTAACTAAGATTTATTATATCCTCTGACTTAGCCTGGATGTGTGGACCTAAATTTATTGCAACTTGTTCCCAACAACGTTTTTCCTTCTCCATTGTTTCGAGAATACCTGCTACCAGGACAACTGAAAGAGGTAGCCCTCCACACTTTTGTGCTATCTTTTGGCCAACATCTTCTAAGACAACAGGGCAACTTTTTTTGTTGAACACCTTATTCTTCAATAGCATCCAACTTTCTTCAAGAGTAAACTTTCGAAGAAAATGAGGATCACTAACGAGTTTAGCATGGTAGGCAACATGATCATGGCGAGTTGTCAGGATAAGTCTACTTCCATTATTGGCTTCATAGAAGCAAGGCATTAGATCATCACATGCAGTAGTTTCAGACATCATCAATGAGGATAAGATACCTCTGACCAAATAGAAGTTTACGCAACTTATCTGCCAATTCATTCTCTGGTAGTTTATCACTGATAACTGTATCCTTCTTAACACCCCGAAGAATGGTTAGTAAACAAGTCTTTACGTGTATATGATTGAGATACACAACATTGTGCACGGACATCAAAATGAGAAACAACTAACTGATCAAGAAATAGTTTGTTAGCTAGAGTTGTCTTACCCAATCCGGCCATTCCAACAATTGAGATAAGATCCAATTTTGATGATCCTCTGATTAGCTTCCCTTTAGTGTTTGCACCACCTCATCAAAACCCACCATTTCTTCTCTGATACTTGTAATCCGAGCAAGTTGTGACGTATGAGCACTGACAACATCAGTGGTAGTATGCAATACCAAGTCAGCAACTTTCTTTTCATCATGATTCTTCATTACCTCCTTCATGAGTAGTGTAATCTCCTCTATGATGTCTCCAATCCAGAGAACAAGGCACCACTCAGCGATATCATTATTTATGCAACCAACAACCAAATGATAAACATCATATGCTATAGAAATCACCTGCATTGAAAAATACTGGAACGATCCATCGTGATGCTTCTGAAAGTGATCCAATTGCTGCTGAATTGTCCAAAGTTGGCTCTTTATAGAAGAAAGTGAGTCTGAATAGAGGCTTAGATACTCCTTCAGGTGGTCTAAAATGATATCAATAGATCCCAGTCCATCAATCTTAGGTAATTTGGAGTGAAATGACTTACGACTGATGAGGTAGATCAGTGCTTGTATACTCGGAATATCTCCTGAGAAATCAAGAACTGGCACTTGATTTGACTCCCCAACAGCCACGTCTTCCTTCTCCTCCACGCAGTCATACAACGAGTAAACTAGAAGCCCTGCATCAATAATTGCGGTATCAAGATCTTTAAAGGCTTCTCTTGGTAGATTGATGAGATTGTCTCTCAAGAAGTTGAGCATTGGCATTTGATCCTTGAAAGTAACGGGTAGCACTTTCAAACGGTGTACAAGAGTCTCCACAAAGCCATATTTATAATCAGAAACATACCAGCTTCAATATTTGGATGGCATCCTGATTTTAGAGCTTGCAGGACATCAACATAGATCTTGCGGATACATGGTTGAATAGGCTGAATCCTCTTTCTGAAAGCCCGAAAATGAAGCATTCATTTTAGCTGAAGCCAAGTTTTTTTCTTTCCAATGGTTTGGCAAATTCAACCAAGAAATCATTGCTGCATGACCAGCCACAACTAAAACATGAGTCAAGAAAGTATGTTGGCTTTGAGGATCTGACTCATCCGAGCATATTCTATCTGAAATAAAGTAGACAAAATTTCAATAACTTTAACTCCTGTACAACCTCTTCCATTGGCTGTTTGCTTGAGTGAGGAACTATGTCAAAATAAGGATGACAAATCTCTGATAAATCAGTGAGATTCCTTACAACAGTATCAATGAATTTCTTTGCAAATTCGGGAGTAGCAACGATGGAGGAAAGTGGTAGTGATGCTTCGGGAAAGGAGTATTTATCTCTGATTTCCAACTTAGTCTCACAAATGTGTTCTTCCAACTTAAAGAACACGGATGCAACATCACCGGGATGGTTGATTCTTTTGACTTCAGTTTCAGCATAAGAAAAACTTCTTGAACTTTCTGTGCAGCATACCAACATACAGTTGTGAAGCTCTGCAAGCTGAGAAACATATCTAAAAATTTAAGATTCATATAAATGATCTCAATTAGATTCTTCGGATCTATATTTCTCGGGAGGCTAGAATCCCATTCATTGGCAAGCTTTTCTAAATAAGAAAGGTCATAATCCTTCCCTATAGACAAATATTCATATGAAGAAGAAGACATGATCTTTTTTTACAAGTTTCTGACCACACTTAGAAATTGTAACAATTCTATGTCTAAACAGTTTTCCGAAATAATATTATAGAAAAGGTGAAAAATATCTATTGCCAAACAGACACATATTCAAAGTTGATTGCTACACCTGGAAAGCATTTATAATTTCTTGGTAGGTATTTATTGGGGTTTTAATTTTGGTGGTTGAGATAGTTATTGGTTGTTGTTGTTGATAAGACTCTTAAATGGGATTAGTTCTTGGGGAGTCAAGTGTGCAACATTTTCTTAGGCATGTTGATGTAACAATACTTAGGCCATATACCAACTAGGTTCCAAAGGAATGTGAGGCACTCCTTCATCCTTAACCAGATGTTTAGGGTTCGAGCCGCCTTTGTTAGGAACGCTTTCCCCAAATGTGAGACTTTCCGACGCGACCTTGGATTTAGTCTCGACTCCAATGCGAGCACCGAACACCGGATGAAAACCAAAAAAAAAAAAGTTAGGCGATAGTGCTTGATGTATATTTTTTGTTTTGTAATATATTAGTGTAGTATATTAGTGTTAAAAGTTTTTGGTTATAATATTTGTATTGCATATAATGGTCAAAAACCACATTAGCTATCACATTTTTGCGAGTTTCACATCTCAATTAGCGTATTACCTACGTTAAAGCTCAAATTTTGTGGGTCCATTGGTGACAATCTTGAAAAAGTTAACTCATTATTTTTGAAAGACAGACGTCGCCTTTTTGTTTTTGGAGTTTTAGCGCCTTGAAATAAAAATTCAGGATTATCTTGGTTTTTTCATTTGTACAAGTCCATGAATTTTTTGAAATACGTGTTACCGATACTGATGTTTTCTTAATTACTATTATTGAACTATTTCAGTAAAGAAAATTATAATAAAAGAAGAGCTTGTTTGCAATGCTGATAAACCATAATAAATATCAATATTGACTCATTTTATCTTTGTTAGCATCTGATTATAGATAAAAGTGAATGAAATATTCTAGTTGTGATATTAATAATTTGATGTTTGGTCAAATTGTCCTCAATTCTTTCATATTTTTGGAGGCAGGAATATCAAAAATTCAAAGCGCTAAATAGATAGGAAATCGAAAAAGGTCTACTTCTGCAAATATACAGAGTTAATAACAAAAAGCTCAGCTTATGATTCAACTCTTTTGTAGCTCATCAATCTAAAATCGTGTTGCAAAGACTACCCGATATACCCTAGAAGAGGGAACATAAAGCCAACTACATTGTCGGAAAAGATTTTGATGAAAATCCTGTTGCAGCTTGAAGTAGCAACGAACGATTAGATACGACATGTTTTACCAACATGGGTTGCAGGCACTGGCTGGTGAGCGCTTCACCCCAACTGCATAGCCTCGGGTTCAAGCCCCGCTGCATGGAGAAAATTTTGTCGAGCGCCACCCCGATAGGCCGCAAAGCGCAATCCGGATTTTACCCAGCTCCAATGTAGCTCCGGACACAGGGTGGGAAACCAAAAAAAAAAAGATACGACATGTTTTAGCAATAACGAGCTTTATTAGCACCTCAACTTCTTTTGAGTTATCAAATTATATTTGGTTAACACATGATAGTAGTTTTATTGAGAACATTATTCCGTTGACATTTCTACATCAAGGTTTAGTTTGAAAATTCAAACAAGAAATCACTTAATCGAGATTTTGTTTGGAGTACCAATACATATAAATACTATTTAAAATAAAAAAAAATTAACAAATTATTCAGATAAATAGATAAAATATTACTAAATGAAATAATCCAAGTATTTTCAATTTTTCTCCAGTACAAGTGTCATGCATCTCCAGCTCCATTGTCATTAAGAAGTAATGGACACAATTACACTAATTTGTGGGGTGGTAGTTTGTTTGTTGCTGTTGTTTAGGCCACAGGAGGATTAGTGGAGGTCGTTTAGATTAGAATGATTAGGGTAATAGGCGTGTTCTGTTATTAGAAGCTTTATCTATTTAAAGACTTTTATAATTGAGAAATAAAGAGCACTTTCACTTGCATATTACTTTCTATTATTGCTTTCAATTTGTATCAATGTCACCACAGAGAGATGATCTCATTGTCGCTAGTATTCATGAATCATCCATAACATTACTAGAGCCTGTGTTCACAAACGCATCACCAACTTCGCCTCCTGCACTTTCATCAGCTACAATCTTATGGATGCAATTGTCACACCACCATCGCTTATGTTTTGGAATGTCTAGAGGAGGAAGTTACGTTGCTCCTCGAGATTACTACTTGATCCAAAAGTTGAAAAATATTCATGTCCTTCTTTCTTATCTCAGCAATATATTGACTGTATCAGAAAGTATGTAAAATGTAAATCAGCGTTCAGATTGGATATGATCAAGTGCGAACGATCCCTCAGATGGTTAGTTGAGAACGTCAAAAAGGAGTACCTTCGACCACATAGATAAAATCCATTCTTCAGAATACTTTTCACCTTTTGGAAGATTGCAGTTCTCTGGGATTAAAATTTTAGTAATTTAAAACCCTTCCTGATGCCTTCTACGCAAAGAAAAGAATTCAATAGTCAT
>JAJTWQ010000498.1:0-82695 GCA_029007595.1 Solanum commersonii | reverse complement strand
ATGTGGACCAAAATACATCCCATTGCAGGATGAGCCACAAATAAGTAGAAGAAAACAAAAGAACAACAACATACCCAGTATAGTCCCACAAAGTAGGGTCTGGAGAGGGTGGAGTGTACGCAGACCTTACCCCTACCTCACAGGTAGAGAGACTGTTTCCGATAGACCCTCTCTCAAGAAAAATAATCCAAAAAAGGAAAGGAGGCCTAGCAGAAGACACAAAATATAAGGTGATTTCTTTCTAGTTACTGTCTTTTTGAGCTGTAATAGAGGGATAATGCAGGTAATAGTAGATAATCCGAGCTGTATGGTATAACATTACAAAGTGTAAAAGAAATTATGAGACCAACATTAGATGAACTATATGTCTAGTATAACATTACATATTGTTTCCTTTGCTTCAATTATCGTATTATTTGTTATCGCTATTGTTCTTTCCACCATTATTTTCAACATGACTTCATTTCCTGTTCGTACTTGATTTGATATGCTCTAGTTGAGCTGAGGGTCTATCGGAAACAACCTCTCTACCTCACAAGGTAGGGGTAAGGTCTGCGTTACTACATACACAACACTCTCCCCAGACCCTACTTATGAGATTACATTGGGTATGTTGTTGTTGTAACAAACAAGCAGCCTGAGGCATGTGATTTGTGATCATGAAAAATTACTGAAGCTATATATGGTGTAGGAGATAGACCTCAGATAATCAACTATGCATATCTATAGATAGCAACGGGGGATCAAAAAGCACCAAATTTGATGACGTATTAAGGGAAAGACAAAGTAAGAGCATGCTATTGGAGGCGTTGCAACATGTACCAGTAGGAGAATCACAAGTACAGTTATGCACAAACTGATCAGATATCATTGTTATTGAAAAGAGATTTAGCTTCTATAAACCGACTATGTAGATATATGAAAAATTGAAGCTGGTTACCTACTAAAACAAGTAAAAGTATATTGATAACGTAAAAAATCTTTATACTATCAGTAGTGTATATGAAAAAGGATTATTGTACAAGAATAAGGTAACCAACTCCACTAACATCACTTCCTCCTCATCTTCTTCACTATAAGAGCCACTAGCCAAGATCGACAAAGCTGACACCAAAAGCTGGCATCGCTACAAGTCAAACTATAACACAATCACACACGAACCCCAAACATTATCCCCGAATGACAATATTGATTACACTTGGATAGATCTCCTCTATATGGTTTCTAATGTTATTACCTATATCATTGGTCTGAACAATGAAACACAAGGAGTCAAAAGGTTTCTTGTATCAAACTATCGGCATCATAGAGGATAGGACACAGGACAGTTCCTTTAAATTGACTACCATCCAAGACGATGAATCTCAAATATGAAGTGCTCCAAGTATATAACATCGAAAAGAGACTCACACCAAAATTATTACTTCTCAAACCCAGCACCAGCTTAGCCATGTTGCTTAAGCAAATGTGGAACCGAGTCATTGTTGTGTGATAATTCCAGAAATTTGAGTACCAAACAGGGTTATGGGAGTGAGTGGCATTAAATTTCTGGAATTATCACACAACAATGACTCGGTTCCACATTGCTTAGCTATTAGTGCTAGATTTGGGAAGCAATAATTTCAGTGGGAATTCTCTACAGTTATGCACTCGGAACACTTAATATAGAAAACCATTTTTTCTTGAATGGTAATCAATTTGAAGATACTGTCTCTATGTCTATAATCATTGATAATCGAGGCTTCTTCTACCTGCAAAACATAGTGGTTTTCGGAGAAAAACAGCATCGAATCGTAACATGATGTTATGCTTACTATGCACAGACACCCTTCATGGTAAATTTGAAGGAAAAGATACAATTTTGATTAAACAGAAGTAGTTACTTTGAATTAAAATTGCAGAGAAATCCCAGATCAAGAACCCTTATTAGCAAGTTATGATTGTGACTAAACAGAACTTAGTAACTTTATATCAAAATTGCAGAGAAATACCAGATCAAGAACCCTTAATAGCAAGATATGATTTTCACTAAACAGAACTTAGTAACTTTATATCAAAATTGCAGAGAAATATAATGTTTAAGCTAAGATATCCCAAATCAAGAACCCTTTACAGCAATTTGAGTAAAAAAGAACAATTTTGATTAAACAGAACTAGTTATATTCAAGATCTGAGAAAAGGGGTATATAAATAGCAAAGTATAGTACAATTTAAGCTTGACAATCTCTTTTTAGCAATTTCAAGAAGAAAAAAATACACAAATTTGATCATAAAAAATCATACCATAGAGAACATTGATGTTGTGTGTGTGTAAAGTGCATAGAAATTGTATGGATGCAAAGAGAAAAGAGAAGCTATAAGAAGAGATAAGGAATGGGTTCATTGCATTGGTTCTTCTTGTTTAGGGACCATTTGGTCATAAATAATTTTTGGCATAATACATAAACCGACATTCAAATTTGATAACCAACCGACAAGTAAACATTTTACATGTATATCTAGACAACTTGACTTGTCTTTTATTATATAAGTTTAACACTTCAACTATTAAAATAATCATCTAGATATATTCACAATTTATATATCACGTTAATATCAAATGTCTAAGAAATATACTGAAGACGCGTTAAAATATTTTATTGTGAGATCAAATTGAGAATATATTTATATATTATGCCTGCCACATAATACAACAAGGACTAATAAGTCAAGAAACACACTCCAACAAAGTCACGTTATATTTGATGGAGCAACAACCTTCATTTTGGTCCTCCATAGGGGTCTAGTCATGACTCATGACTAATTTGTCAAAAATTGGAAAATTTGATTTCATTCATATCCACTTCTAAAAGATGCCAAAATTCTCTGTTAAAGTGACCAAAAAAACAGATTAGGATGAAAAAAAGAAAAATCACTATAGTCCTCCATTTCTTGATTCACCAACCCCCCTTGATTTATGGCTTCAAAAGGCCCTCATAATCCTGTGAAATAAAATGGGTGAAAATCATATATTAAGAAAATAGAAGAGAAAAAAATATAGTAAGTAATTTCTTCTCATTCGTCTAAAATCATGATGTATACATTGCAACATATTATGGTCGTTTAACATTTAAAAATCCATATTCAAAAAGTATTGAGCGTAGCCGCTAACAAAATGAATGAACGTTATATGAAAGATCAAAATTCAAATCTTGTTATATGAGCTAGAGAAAAATGACATACAAATGTTAAGTATAATTGAGATACGAATAAGTAGACTCAAAAACACAATAGAAACATGAATTTATGTAAATTCTTTTTACTTATGTAAGTTGATATAAACAGAATTACAAGTGCAAAATATGCAAAGACCTCTCATATAGACATTGAACATTTAAAGAAGTGGCTTATCGATTAATAAAATGAGTGAGCATTATGAGAGAGTATTACGATTCAAATCTGAATGTATATATTGGTGGAAGCTAACACATACATATTAAAATAATCAAAGTACATGCAAACGAAATAACGATAGTGAAAATTGAACTCAGGAATTTTTTTTTTATTAATACCACTAAACTCTAAACCTTTGATTCAAAGGTATAAGCTACAAACACAACAACAACAGTATATTTAGTGTGGTATCATTAAAATTTGTCATTGAAAAAAAGATTCAATAATTATTTTCACAGATATTTTAATTGAATTGGTTAGAAAGAAATAATAGTAATGTTTTCATAGAAAAAATTTAGGAAACTTTCAACTATTTCACCGAGAATCTATGTTCCACCATGCATTTTCAGTGAGCTAGTTCGATTGAAAATGACTAAAAAACCATATTCTACCTCTACCTCTACTTTATAGAGGTTATTTTCAATGCATCCTCGATTCAAGAAAAACGATCCAGAAAATATTATAAACACACAAACCAGAAAAAGAAGAATTTATTTCTCATACATGTACTTACATATTAGATGCCTTTGCCCTTTGTATGATTAACTTTGCAAGAATTCTCCCTCAACTTTCTAACTACACGAGCTCTCAATAATGCAATTATCAAATATATGAGTTGTTTTTGGATTAGGACCATGAGTAATCACACAAGTATAGTCCTCTGAACTCTCCATTTCATCTAAATCCCCACAAGTACTATTTTTCACGTCAATTGAACAAGGGATTTCAACTTTTAACTTTGCTCCAAATAGGACATGGAATTTTTCACTGGTTACTTTTGGATCAATAAGAGCAAGTCCAATGCTTTCTGACTCCATCTTGTTATTTGAATGCTTTTTAGTGATGGGGTTTGGTGGTTTTCTATCATAACCAAAAAGGTTCCCATTCTGACTTGTTTGAAACTGAGACGTAGAAGTAATTTCTCATTCCAACTTGCTATTTGGAGGCTTTTTAGCGAAGGAGTTTGGTGGTTTTCTATCATAACCAAAAGGGTTTCCAAGATTGTGATTTTGCATGCCATCAAGTGTCGAATTTGAGCTAACAATGCATTCAACATCATACAGTTGATCCTGACTTGTTTGAAATCGAGGCATGTTTTTTGGAGTTGTCTTAATAGTGGGGGGCTTTTTAGTGATGGGGTTTGGTGATTTTCTATCATAACCAAAAGGATTCCCAATATTAAGATTTTGCATGCCATCAAGAAGGGAATTAGGGCTAGTGACAATTTCAGTGTCATATAGTCGATCTCGACTTATTTGGATAGTTCCAATGTCTGATAAACTTCTAGTCAAAAGGCCATTAAAAATTCTTGGAGAACTTAAGAAGGATGAAATTGGTTTATTTGTGTGTTTTTGTGTGAAATTGTGAGATGGACAATTAGAACTTTGATCAGCCATATATGAACCTTTGTTTGCTAATTAATTAGTAGTCATGATCCCCTCTTCTTGATTTGTAGACTACTGCGTATTAAAAGCAAGTTATGTCAAAAAAGAAATTAAAAAATTTGATAGGATGTAGATTATATAAACTTAAATGAAATGACATGATAGAAAACTAATGGAAAGAATATAAAAAGGTAGACTCATAAAGATATAAAAAAATTAGCACATAATATCAATCAAATTAACTCGAGATAAATGAAATGAATTTATTTCATGCTAAATACAAAAACTTAAATGAAATAACATGATCGAAAACTAATCAAAAAAATTTAGCATATATTAATAAGTAAACTCGAGATAAATGAAACATGACAACTATTCTGAAACGAGAGATTAATAAGAAATTTACCAAAAACAGCAACCACAATTGCCTTCCATGAACTTCTTAAAAACAAAAGAACAAAGAGAGATTTTTTTGCTAAAGAGTAGGCCCTTTATAGCTAAAGCTCCAAATTTATATCCAAACAATCTATTTCTTAAAACATTATTATATATCAATGGTATAAATTCTATTTTTATATTATTAATTAGTGAATTTTAATTTTGCTATTTAGAAAAAGGTGTTTGTGTATTTTGAGTTGATTTAATAATGTTTGTACTTGTCTCTTGTCATCATTTCAAGCATTTTTGGACTCATTCAACATTTGTCTGCTTTCGTGTGCCGATAATATTTAATGGCAAATTCAGATTATAATGTATAAAATTTAATAAATTTTATATTATTATCAAGAAATTTAATAAATATTTAGATAAATGTAATTTTTATTAAATATATTAAATATTTAATAATTTTAATTTAAAATTATTATTAAATTAAATTTTAAAATTTTCGATTTGACAAACAATAGGATAAAGATGCAAAAATTCCCCATCTCGAACTGGTCTTTTCTGCCACCCATCTCACTTCTCTTGTAGGCGCGAAAAAAGCAATGTTTATTTTCTAAAATAAATAAATAATTGAATTTAATATTTATTATGTGTATATATAAAAATAATATTAATCTTATATTATAATTTCTGAGTGAAATCAAATGAATCCTAAACTCCATATTCTCCCGTCAATAAATAGTTGTGTATTGTTTCACTATTTGTTTATATTTATTTATAGTTATTGTATTGTTTATGTGGTTTTTATGTTTGATTTTTATTGTCTTTTATCGTATTTTGTATTTCGATCATCGTATTATTTGATTATAATTATTGCTCAGTATGTTTTATCATGCTTTTACTTCTAATACTTTTTATGAACTGTTTTTTATTGAGTCGAAGGTCAATCAAAAATATTTTTTTATTTTTTAAATAAAAATAAGGTACATTTTACTCCATTTTATGAAGCTATACTGAGTATATTAGTATTATTTTGCATTTAACTGAGCTTAAGTATAATTATGGAGTACTTTTTATTGGAAAAACTTATACGTTAACATTTGGAATACATATTTTATAGTATAAGACCATTCTAAATTTACGTACTCTACGTCATAAATTTATTTTAGAAAAATGAAATGACTGCGTTACTTAATTCATTCTTGTTATTGTTACATTCTCATAGAGTCATCAATGGGCTAGGTCTGTTGGGCCGGTCTGGTCTAATTCGTAATTTAATAGGGTTGGGCTACAATTTTTAGAGCCCATTAAAGAAAAGGAATTTTTAGACCGGCATGTATAAGCCTGTCGATTTATGGGACTTGAGAAATATGGATAGGGCCGGGCCATGGGCCAAATAAAAATAAAATAGAGTATTAAAAATAACAGGAGTCTACACTCAAAATCTGTTTAAAGTTAGAAATATTACAATTTAAATACAAATTATGTTTATAAAATATGTACTACATAAAATAAAGTTCCTAAAATTTCTAGGGAATCGCTACATAGGCCATAGCCTATTGAATATTATCATAGCTTTTGTGTTTTATTATGATAATTGGAAAATAATTAGGTTAATATTTCTATTTAGCTATTTATGTTTTTACTTGAAGTCAAACTTAATAAATATTATATAGATAATTTTATTTGTGTATTTGATTAACAAGTAGTAACACTAGTCGATAATTATGATAATATTTTTAAATTATAATTTAATTTAAAAAATTAAAAAAAATATACTTTTAAGAAAAGAGAGTTGGCCCGGCAAATCCTGTAACCCACTCACTTGTGGGTTGGGCCGACCATTTTTTGGCCCACATAAAAAATGGATTAGCCCGACATGACCCGTCAAATTGCAAAGCCTGTATGGGTTAGCCCGGATGGAATGGGTCAACCCATATTGACGGCTCTACTTTCTTATAAGAAATTCTCATTTTTCGAATTTATCTATTGAGCACAACTCTTGCTTGGATAGGTCATCTAATCTTTTATTATTTGCTAAGTTTTTTTTTTTTGTAGTTATAATTGGTTAAATCTAATTTTTCATATGACATATTTAATAATAAGATTAAAAGTATTTGTAATTTTCAACATGTATTTAATTTGATTATAATAATTAAATTCTTATTTATTTTATTCTTAAACTCTATATTAAATCAAAACCAGAACCAGACAGTATATTAAAATGAAGAAAATATTTGTGTTATGTGTTATGGGCTTACTGCTGAACATGACAATGGGCCGGATAATAGGAAGATTACAATGTATAGTATGTCAAATAGCCCAAACTAATCAAAATTTACATTGGGTAAGGCTTATGCTCTAAAAAGGGGAAATTATGCGGAATAACAATATTTAGTATATACTACTATAGCTACAGTTTCAAAAAATTTTAATTCACGGCTATAGTTTTTCCAATTCTTGCTATTCGCTTGATTTGTATAAATTCAAAATTTGTATAATTCGATTCTTGATTGTATAAATTCAGAAATATACAAACGTAGTTCTGAAAAATTCCTAAATGTATAAATACAGTATTTGTATGTACTTACCCTATTTGTATATTTGCAAGCAAAATATACAAACGGGCAGAAATATACAAATTGCAGTGTTCACAACAAACATAACTATAACTATGAAAAGTAATTATCAAAACTCTAGTTATAGTGTCTTATAATTCTATTAAGTTGCTATTTCTAAAATTTTCTAATATTAAAAACAAAAAAAATACTAACAAACAGATTAATTTATAATTAATAGTAGCGATCACCACGTTATTTTTTAGCATTTCGGAATCATAAAATAGAATTTCATAATTATTGGTGTTTTTATGTGTACTAATGATTTTCTTGAATTTGATTGATGGGCTCCAATTGACCTAAGATTTGGTTGATCCATCGTGAATGGCTGGTAACCAATACTCACGATAACAAATGTTATTTTTATGGTGTTTCAGGTCATGAAACACGACTTTAAAGTCATAGACTCTTTAAGTGTTTGATTTTTCTAAATTTGATTGATGAACTCCAATTGGCCTGATATTTGGTTGGTCTATAAAAAATGACACGGTTATTAATATTCACCATGACAAATATGGTTTTTTTGGCATTTCGAGGTCATAAAACATGAATTCACCAATCACTTACTATAACAAAAACATCTTTTAGCAGTAATAAATAGACACATTAATAAAGAGTGTTAAAGTTTTTATCGATATTAGTTAAGTGTCTTTAGATTCAGTGTTGCTAAAGGCTTTAGGGACATATACAAAGAGTGCTAATTGTCGCTAAAAATACATACTTAGCGGCTATTAAACTATTGTCATTAATTAATTACCGCTAAAGATTATTTTTGGCAGCGACTTTTAATATTCACCAAATGATAGGCAACCCTAAATATGTTTTTTAAATAATTTTGCCAGCACATGCAAAAACACATTATAAATCTTCGGTATATATATTTAATTTTTAAATCCTTTTTAAGATTGACATCAAAAGTCATGTTTCATTTGGATAAACTATTGAAATCACAGATACATTGTAATTTTTCTTTCTTTGTCCCTTTCAATAATATTATTTATTTTGTTGGTCTTTCCACCTATGAATCTATCCAAGAATGCAAAATCCTCACTTGGAGGGAGTGAAAACACTTCTTTTAATTTAATATAAGATTTGAAAAGAAACTTTGATAAAGACTTTAATAGTGACAAACTAAGCATATTTAGAATAACTCAAATTTGTGGTCCTGGATTCTAGGGTTTCAAAAATGAAAACTTTGATGATGCCATTTTACATGCCTAGTTGGCTAGTTGATACCTTTATTTTGTGTGTTTGTCAACTTTTATACTGTGTATGTGTCAATTTGTGTGCATTATAATTATTTTATTCGGTATGTGTTAAATCTCTTATCAGCATGAGCAACAAGTAACTCTGTCAACCAACATTTTTAGATAAATGATAAAAAAAAAATTACTTAACCCTTCTATCGCTTTGCTAGAATTTGAATCCTATCTTCTCATTTTTTTTATTTTTTTTTTATTAATTGCTAGGTCACACCTTTTAACGTAAGTTTCATCCTAGTTTTATCAACTTAGGAAGGATATATAGAAAATGAACAATAAGAAGAAAAGACACAAGAACTGAACATCAACAAAATCATGATCAACTAGAAATGCGAGTTAATTTACTCATCAAAAGACAAAAGTAGATTAACATTTCATAGTGTATATGTCATAACTTAAAAAGATTGGTCTGGACCAAAAACTCCTGGTAAATAGCACTTCCCTTTAATGAACTTCACATGGAGCAAATCCAAATTACTCAGACTAGTAAATTTCAGATACTGAGAAAAGAAGAAGAAGAAGCCTAATAAGGTCTTGTAGGGAGAAAATTGTTTTCCCCCTTATGATCCATGATGGTGATTTTGAATGGAATTGTAGATCCCCTTTGTGTTAAATCATCATCTCTTTCCCTTTGATTATCTTCACTATTATTTCCAAGTCCAACACCTTTACTTTGATTAATTCTTTCACCTTCTAACTCTCTATGCTTGTGCAAATACCTCTTCAATGGCTCAACATAATCATCAAAACCTAAACTTCCCAAAGCCCAACAAATATCATCACCATTCAAAGTCTTTCTCTTCTCATTGTGACACTTATCAGATGCTTCACCAGTCACAAAGCTAATAAACTCACTAACACATTCTTGCATAGTCTCTTTGGCTTCTTTTGAAATCTTAGCATTTTGTGGAAGAATTTGCTTCATAATTCTCCCAACATTTGCTATTGGCAACAACCTATCTTGCTCCTTATAAATCAATCCATCTTCACTAATTGAATTGTAATTAGAGCTCTCTCTATCATATTTAGACCCTAATATGTTGATATTATTATCAACCATTTTTTTTTCTTTTCTTTCTATAAGAAGAAACCTATAAGTACTTTGCTCCATTATGTGTAGGGTTTGTTTCTTTATAAGCACATATCCCTAATTTTATTATGTTTAAACAAATCGTTTTAATTTTTATATACTGACAGTGTAAACTATTTACATGTTGATGTGTGCTAATGATGTATTCTTTTATACTGTTTGTGTATATAAGTTAATTAGTTTTTTGAGTATTATATTGGAGTCGTGCAAAAGTTTAAAACTTGTGATGCATATCAAAGTCGTACAAAAGTTAAAACTTTATGATATTAATTAGAGATATAAAATTTAAGTAGCATCAATACGAAATGTAATGGCAGGCAGATTCTCGATATTGGTACAAAGTTAGGTAATATTTCTTATATGAGTATGTTTTTCAAGGATGCTAAAGATGGTTTTCTTGTTATATGTGTATATCGTATTGCTGTCATCAATTAGTGATAATATGGTCCCCTTCCCCTTCCCTCTTCTAATTATTTGCTAATTAATCTTTTAAGTTGAAACACTATAGTTTGATAACCTACTGCTAAGTAGGTTTTGACAGGAAATTGTCACTTTGGTTTCCAAGAAACAAGGGAGGCTATAAATTATATTATAACATATATAGGTTTAGCTAGGTGGCATCCATTTGTTTGAATGTGGCAGGCAAAGTTGTTTAAATTAATGAAAAATAGGACACTAATTATTGGTGTTGATTTAATAAGTTTATTACTCTCTTTAACCAAAAAAAAAAGTTAATTACTCTCTCCCCTTCCTTATTACTACCTCCGTCCCATTTTAGATGGACAACTTATTAAAAGAGTTTGTCTCATTTACTTGATCACTTACTAAATCAAGATAGGATTAATTATTTTTTTCCCATTTTACCACTAAAGTTAATATGGCTTTGGAAGTTTAAACAAATTTTGAAGATTCAAAATTTCATTTTTTCAAAAGGCAAATATTATGAACAAAGGGCAAAATAGTACTTCCTCTATCCCTTTTTACTTGTCCAATTTTGACTTTTTACTTGTCATTTTTGACAAATCAAGAAAAAACTATTTTTTTTATCTATTATACCCTCAATTTATTTAGAGAGTTCATGTTTTTGGAAAAAGGTAGAACATGTAAATTGATTTTGTAATTTTATCAATTAACGAGGTAAATGGTAAACTCACTATGTCAATTATTATTTTCGTAATATATGTGTCATATCAAAAATGGACAAATAAATAGCGACAAAGGGAGTAAAGTAGATCAATCTATTAATGATTTCTTAATAACCATGTAAAATAGAAAGTATCCATCTAATATTGCATGGAGGGAATACTTGTTAAGTATTACTTCTCGAGAGTTAAACTGCTTGAACTTTGACCAGTATTTAAAGATGGATTTTTTTATCATATTGATATGAGAAGGGATGCAACTTATAATATTTTTGTATAGTTTTTGAACATCTAAATTTAAAATTTAAAATATTAAATAATATTATAATTCAATTAATCTTCAAATTAGTAAAACTGACTCTAATAAAATAAAAACATGACAAGTAAAAGTAAATCAAATATATACATAACGATTAATATCTTAGCCTTCTAAATTACTCTTTCAAAAAACTTCAACATATTTCTCCATTATATATAACTCCAATTCCATTTTTTTATTCTTTTTTCTTTGCATTCTTGACTTGATTTTTATTTGCATTAATATCGATATTGAACTTTTCTTGGCCATCGATTAACTTTACTTACTCAAAAAAAAATTACGATCGCGAGTACTACCTAACTAAAGAAACATAAAAATTATCAATTTCTTGTTATTTTCAATGGGTTGTTTATCATTTTAATTTTTTTTTAAACATGAAATCGTTGCATATGAATTCCTTGAGCCTCCTCGTGATTAATTTTTCAAACAATTCTCACTCATACATGCACATTATTGTATCTATATTATCTCACCATGAATCAAAATATTTTCAAATTTGATAGTTGCACTATATAGTGTAAAGACGATTTCACTTTCGTTACAACAAGCTAAGTCACTTGAAAAAAATACGAACAATACACTATTATCTCATGTACTATATGTAAAATATTTGTAGAAATATCTTAACTTCGATCATATGAAACGTCAAATACAACATGTGTGTTGTTTGTCAAAAATGGATACAACTTAAATAATTGTAGGGAAAACAAATTAGGAAAAACTACAAAATATGGCAAACATTAATATACATTTAAAATAAATAGCTACAATTTTTTTTTATGTTATATGGATATAACTACACAATAAATAGCAAAGTTAATTATATATAAATAATCAGAAAATTTATTAATATTAAATAGGAAAGTTATTATTACACACCTAATTGATTATGTCTAGGCATGTTTTATGTGATTGGTTTCCCATGTTTACCCTCGTTAATACGTTCTCTTTCATCAATCTTCCTATATCACAAAATTTCTATATTTTTCACCTAAATTTCTTCCAATTTAAGATCTTTTTGATGATTCTAGAAGCAATTTTTGTAATTTAAATTCATCAGATATCGCTTAAATAGCGATATCATGTGAAATGGGACTAGCCCGCTGTTTTTCTTCCTATTTAATGGCCCAAATATAAATCTACGTTATGGGGACTGGACATATAAATTTTGGCCCATCAACATATTGTCATGCCTAAGACCAATATGCCTCCTCCTATTTCCACAAAGGGATCTTGACATATATTCCTTACGGATTGTTTGTCGTCCTTACTAAAAATTAAAAATATAAATTTTAGGAATCACATAGTTTTAATATGAAATTACAATCTATCTCTATTTAGTTTGTAATTACATTAATCCCTGAAAAAGTAAAACAAATCGGATACATTAAAAACTAGCTCGGATATTTATAAAATAATTTAGAATTAGAAGAGAAATAAGGAATTTTAGAGGTTTTTAGAAATAGAAGGGAATATTAGAAATAAGGAAAACATAAGACGTGTATTTCAGTAATTTTTTCCAAAAATGTATGATCTAAAATATTCTTTTTGTTCATTTATGTTCATTATTTCAAAAATAAATTTACACGTTTAACATATCAAAAAAAGGTAATTATTTTTTCCTGTTTTATACTCAATATTAATTATTTATTCTCCAAAATGTTTCTCAAGACCTAATGCTAAGGCTATACGACAATTAATATGAGAATACTCGTATTAATTATAATTTATTAAGGGGTGTGCAAAGTCCAAAGTGGAAAGTAGAAGTGATCGGAGGAGTAGCTCTCATTTTAGAAAACCAATATATAATTGAGTACATTTTATGTAACGATCGATTTGGTGTGATCGCATTATTACCTTTTTTTCTCCTCATTTTGATTTTCTTTATTATTTAATAATATTTTTTTCTTTTATCCTACCTTTTTATAATAGTTATATACCTTTCTTTTCTTTTAGATTTATTTTTCAAATTATTGGCATTATATAGCGATAAAAAATGACACAATTTATCCAAATATTATAAAATAATACAGTACAATACATCATAAAAGTATATGTAACCACTAACCGCCATCCAAATGAAGTGTATACCTTCATATTGCACATTGGAATTCACTTGACCCTCATTGCAATTTTTTATGGTACCTTTTTGAAATTGTAGTGCAATATTTGGTATGCCTAATAAGGTAGAATATTCCTATATTAAACTTATGATTAAATTTATATTGTCAATTAAATATAATACAAAATTTAATTTCAAACTTAATTATGAATATTCTGTTTTATTCCATCAAATTGAAAATTATCTTATTTCACCATCCAAATAAATAAATTAATTTTAAAAATTATAATCTCCAAATTAATCAATTCTTAAATATTAAAGAGGCTACTCATATTAAAGTTTGACGGGAAGTGAATGCAATTTGTACAATGACTTCTATCCACCAACGTGGCCACTAGATGAAAGACAAAATTATTTATTTTTAAAATTCAAACTCAAAATATTTATAAAAAAAAAAAAGCATTAGTGATTCCAAAATCTTTTTTCGACTTTGTTTCTCTTTATTAATTAGCATTACTCGAACCCTCAAATAAATTTTACTTATCTTTGTTTTATTTTTCTTACTATCATATGCTTAAAGAAGAATAAATTGTAAAATATGGATTCTTCAAGAAAAAACCCAAAAGTAAAGTCAAATTGAACAATAATTCGTGTATCTCTGTTAGCCGCATGTCCCAACCACCATTCTTACTTTTTTATTTATTATTTATTTGACTTTTAGTGTTAGGTGTCTTCATTAAAGTTTATTTAAATTTAAATTTACACATTTATAAAAGGGATAAGGGTCTGAAAAATACCTTAATTTTAGTCGGATTTGCTATTGCGATACTAAACTTTCACGAGGACCTATTACCTCCCTAGACTATTTAATACCTTATTTTAAACATATATATTTGCCCACGTGGACATAAAAATTAATGCAAAATTATAAATAGTAATGTGTCCACGTGGGCACATATATACCTTTAAAATACACTATTAAATAGTTCAGGGGATAAAAAATACGGTATTAAATAGTCTACGGAGGTAATATGTCCTCATGAAAGTTTGGTATCGCAACAGCAAATTCGAAAAAAAGTGAATATTTTTAGACCCTTATCCCTTATAAAACTTAATTTTTCATAATTTCATTTACTTTAAGACACTCAAATAACGTGGCGGAGCTATATATATCGTTTCTTCATTGAAAATTATATTATATAGTTAGGTAAAAAAAAAAATATGTATGTATATTGCGCATTGACATCATTTGACTTTTTCGTAAATTTATGTTTTTATATTTTAATAATCATTAATGAAATTCATGTTGTTCATTCCTGCTTAATGACGGTATGCCCTTTTTAATATCCTAAGTTTATCCCTCCTTTTCTCGTTATTTTGATTTATTTCACCGATCAGTCATTAAAGGTGAATTCGGGAATTTAATTAGGTAAATTTAAAATATGTGTAATATACTATTCACGCACGTATTACTTATATGAAATGATAGATTGGTTGGCTCTGAGCCTCTGACTATCTTAAGGAGCTAATGCAAAGAATTTGTAGTATACTTTGTTTAATTATATTAGGTTAGTTTGTCCTTAAAGTAAGTATAAATTTATAATTTTTTAAGTGATCATATGAGCAGTAGCGGAATCAAGATTTCAATGAGGGGGTTCAAAATCTGAAAAAATAAATACACGAAGTAGTCAAAGGAGGTTCGACATCTACTATATATACTTAGAATATTATTTTAATTAACTATGTATAAATTATATAATTTTCCGTTGAAGGAGATTGTAAGGTGGCTTGCCACTGATCAGGAGTTTTTTTTTTACCCCTCCTTAGAAACTTGCATTTTTACTCTCTTTTTTGGCTTACTCACAATCATAAGGTTAAGGGTGTGTTTGGTACGAATCCAATTTTCTCATGTTTGGTTGGGTTAAATGTTTTGGAAAATGGTTTCAAATCAACTCATTTTCCTCAAATTTAAAGAAAATGACTTCCCTTCAAAACTTATGGAAAACATTTTCCAAACTTCTCTTCCAACTTCAAATTACAATTATTTTTTTGTTAAAAAAATCAATTTATTTTGTCTCTACCTTCAAACCAGCCCCCCAACCACCCCCCAAAAAAAATAATTATAAAACATGTTTTTAAATTCAATTTTTTTACCCCACCTTCACCCCAACCCACGCCCTCCCAAAAAAATATTAAAAATTGTTTTTAAAAAATATTTCTAATTTCAATTTTTTATTCTTTTTATCCCCAGTCCCCACCCACTACCCTTGCCCCTGCCCCCCTACCAGCCCCCACCCCCCTTCAAAAAAAATTGCTTTTAAAAAATATTTTCAACTTCAAATTTTTATTTTTTCATCCCGATCATCGATCACCCACCCCCCCCCGGCCACCCCCACCCCCCCTAAAAAATTGAGTTTGTTTTTAAAAAATATTTTCAACTTCAAAATTTCATTTTTTTCACCATACCCTCACCCCCCCCCCCCCTCCTTCCCAGCCCTCCACCCCCCCCCCCCAAAAAAAAACTAAGTTTGTTTTTAAAAAATATTTTCAATTTTAAAATTTCATTTTTTCACCCCTACCCACGCACCCCCTACCCCCCCCAAAAAATAATTATTAAGTTTGTTTTTCAACAATATTCTCAATTTCTTAATTTAATTTTTTTCACCCCTACCCACCCCCGGCACCCCATCCACCCCCTACCCAGCCCCCACCCCCAAAAAAATTTAAGTTCGTTTTTAAAAAATACTTTTAACTTCAAAATTTTATTTTTTCACACCAACCCTCAACCCCCCCCCATCCATCCACCCCCTACCAGGCCCCACCCCCCAAAAAAATTTAAGTTTGTTTTTAAAAAATATTTTCAATTTCAAAAATTATTTTCTACTCTAGTTAAAATAAAAGATATTTCTCAAAAATATTTTTCATTCATAAATCAAATACTAAAAATATTTTCTACTCACCAACCAAACATGAAAAAATAAGTCAAAAATCAACTTGTTTTCCAGGAAAACATTTTCTAGAAAAACATTTTCCGTGGAAAACATTTTCCTTCATACCAAACACACCCTAAAAGTAAAAGGTATTTATCATTCCAGCAACTCTTTTTCTTCTGATCATGAATTCAAATCATAAAATCAACTATTTATAACTTACATTATATTAGGAGAGATCATCTACATCCCTACTTAAATTCGATCCTTTCTTAAATCCAACGTGTTATACAACACTATACTCTTGTCTTAAGCATATTATTATTATTATTATTATTATTATTATTATTATTATACATTTGGATGTAGTGAATCACATCTTTGTGTGACGTATACCCATACATAATATTCTTGATAATATTCTGGAAGCTTCTTGCCCTACGGACCACTTACTCCTAAAAAATAATGTGAACGCAAAACTATTGACTTTGTAAACAAAGTTTATTCCAAGTAGGGGTGTTCACGGTTTGGTTTGAGTCGGTTGTTGGTCAAAATCAAAATCAAACCAACTTAATCGGTTTTAAAATTATCAAAACCAAACCAAACCAAATATAATATATATTTATCGGTTTGGTTGTTTTTGGTTTTGGTTTGGTTTGGTTCGGTTATTAACCATATATAAAAATAAAATAAACAATTCATTCAAAACGTGAAAAAAATGACAACAATCCATTCAAACAAAAAAATAATTAGAATGACTGGCATTACAGAACTTTCGATCATTGAATTTACTGAATAAAACTTCAAAATTCACTATTTTAGCATAGAAGGAAGAGACAATGACATTTTTAGTTCCACAAAGAATTTTCATAGACACTCATATACATGAAATCAATAAGAAAAATGTTCTCACCTTAGACAATTTTTCTTTCATAAGTAAATTATAAAAATAAATTTTGATGAAACATATATAAAATCTTTAAAATTGTTTATGAATATAATATATTATGTATGTATAATAATAAAATTTATGTATATAACTTGTTGGTTCGATTCGGTTATTTCTTCGATTTTTTTCGAACAAAATCATAACCAAACTAAATACTATCGGTTCTTAACAAACTAAAACCAAACCAAACTAAAACTCAAATTAAATCGGTTTGATTTGATTTTTTGATTTGGATCGATTTTTATCCAAACCATGAGCACCCCTAATTCCAAGTGTGAAAGACTTTAATAGTCTTTGCAAATTGAACACTCTCTCTTTTTCTTTTCTTTTTTTAAGAAAATATTATTTATATTTATATTAACATTGCCTTAATTAAGGAGTATAATGAAATAAATAAATAAAATCTATCAAGTAAGTAAATTCGAAATATTGAATAAATATATCGACTTCAATTTCTATCAAAAATAAATAATAATTTCAGAGTTCAAATATAACAACCTGCTACCATCAGCACATAGAAGTTAGTTATCACATCCCGCCACTTCACAGTCTAATTTTGCGTCCGAATGAGGGCATAAGGGTCTAGAGTTGTGGAGAGGTTTCCGAAAGACTCTAGAACCCTTTAGAGAATTCAAGAAGGCTAGAGAATTCTAAGGAATAACTTAGTTATTTTCTTGGAAAGCTTTGGAAGGTCCGAGAGTGTGTAGAATTCTCTAGAGAAGGGACCTTTGTGTAAATAAGTTTAGGGACTTAGAAAGTAATTTAAAATTGTACTTTAGTTCCTAGGAGTTAGTATAAATAAAGGTGCCCCTCATTTGTTAGGCACCAAGAAACCAAGAAAGCAACCAAGCATTCAAGCAACTTGTAAAGCATTCTCCAAGCAATATAAAGTCTTCTTCAAAAATTCTCTAAGTCTTCCTTTTCATACTCTTAGCGATCTTAGTCGTAAAGCCTTACTTGAGCTTACAAGATCGTGAAAGATTCGTGAGTAAGTTGTCGGGAGTGCCGCACGGAGCATTAGTGAGACTCTAAGTCCGTGACAACGTGGTATCGGGCGAAGGTTTGATACTAAGGGAATGGCAACCGAAGGAGACATGAACCGCCGCTAGTACCACCAACGTCCGTCCGGGAGGAGGAAAGAACCGCAAGGAAAGAAGCACCAAAAGAATAATGAAATCTTTGCGACCCCACACCAAGCGAGGCGCTAACATCTCACCCACTTTCGACCACTGAATCAAGTGACGATGGCCGTGGCGAGGAGCCTATTGACGTCACACCTAGAGAGTGGATCGCAGGGTTGAAAGCGATGAGGCGAGCCGTGGAGATATTAGGCCGGCGTTTGAATGTGACCGATGGCAAGTTCAAGACCCTTGAAGACTTCACCCTTGAGGAGACTGAAAGCCTTCGCAAGGAGTTAGAGGGACGTCAGCGGGCCGAGTTTGAGATGAAGGAGGCTATCACTTCCTTGGAGTGTCGGCTCATGGAGGCGTTGAGCACAATTGAGACCATGAAGACCGAGATGAAAGCACTCAAGGAAGGTATGGCAGCTGGAGGATCATCGTTGCTTGATCGAGATAGGGAGGCCAGGGTCGAGGCTCCAAAGCCACCTATGTTCAAAGGCGTCTGTGACGTGCAAGAGGTAGAGAATTTCCTTTGGCATTTGGAGAATTACTTCAAGTGTAACGGGCTGAAAAGCAACGAGAGTAAGATCAACACCTTTGTGTTGTATTTTTCGGAGATGGCCATGCTATGGTGGAGGCGCAAGGAGGCCGAGATAGGGAATGAGACGTGCACCATCAACACTTTGGAGCAATTCTGGGAGGAGTTCAAGAAAGCCTTCTTCCCTAACAATATCATCTATGAGGCGAAGCGCAAGTTTAGGGAGTTGAAGCAAACAGGCAGCATACGCGCATATGTGCAGGAGTTCACTACCTTCACACTTCAAATTCCTAACCTCATGGATGATGATATGTTGTTCCACTTCATGGATGAGCTGCAAAATTGGGCCAGGACGGAGTTGGAACGTCGGCAAATCAGGACCATAGACGAAGCCATCACGCAGGCCGAAGCTTTGGCTTCTTCATGGGCATGCCCGAAGCAGAGCCAAAGGAGAGGAGGCAAGAGGTAGTCATAACCATGGTGGGGGAGATCATGGCAAAAGCGAGGAGCAGCGGCCACATTCCAAGAAGCATGATGCCTATAAGTCTGATGGCCAGAAGTCTGGACGTCATGGTGACACAAAGAAAAAGACGGAGGTCGCCAAAAAAGGTGGTTGCTATATATGCAATGGGCCGCATGGCTATGCAAAGTGCCCTAAACTGAAGAGCCTTGGTGCTATCCTGCGAGAGCGGAAGGAGAAAGACGCCCAGGAGCAAGGACAAGGCGAAGGGACGCCGCGATTGGGCTCTATAGGACTATGCGGAGCCATCACAAAGCAAACGGAAGCCGAGAGGATACGGCGCACGGTATATCGACCTTAAGATCAATGGAAAACCCGTTTGTGCTTGGTCGACCGCAGTGCGAGGTCAATCTCATGACCAAGAAGGCGACAACGAGGTTGGGGTTGAGTTACAGTTCAAGCAATGCCCACTCGGGACGGTCAATGCACCCCGACTCTCTGTGGCGGAGTCGCGCATAGAGTAAGCATCACGCTAGGCGAGTGGCAAGGTAAGGCCAACTTCACGTCGCTCATTTAGATCTCTTTGACCTAATTCTTAGGGCATGAGTTCTTCCGAGAAGTGCCACACGGTGATCGACCCTTACCTCCAATGACTTCTAGTCATGGAGCAAGGAAGATCATGCATGGTTCCCACGGTTAAAGTACCAAAAGTGGAAGGACAAATCCGGTTAACGGCCATGCAGCTCGAGAAGACCTAAGAAGAAGAAGCAAACGTTAAGAGCCACCATTGCAAAGGCGCTTGCCTCCTACTTAGGAGGTAGATCATAAGCTCGAGCTAGAAGCGATATGAAAGACATTGAAGGCGTTGCGTAAGGGCCTTAATCGAGTCAATGGACTATTGGTCGCGCATACCCAAGGCTCGGATGATGATGTAGCAGTAATGCGATGCGGTCGTCGCATAAATAGGTAGGGGAAAGTGTCACATCTCGCCACTTCGCAGTCTAATTTTGCGTCCGAATTAGGGCATAAGGGTCTAGAGTTGTGGAGAGGTTTCCGGAAGACTCTAGAACCCTTTAGAGAATTCAAGAAGGCTAGAATAACTTAGATATTTTCTTGGAAAGCTTTGGAAGGTCCTAGAGTGTGTAGAATTCTCTAGAGAAGGGACCTTTGTGTAAATAAGTTTAGGGACTTAGAAAGTAATTTAAATTGTACTTTAGTCCCTAGGAGTTAGTATAAATAGAGGTGCCCCTCATTTGTTAGGCACCAAGAAACCAAGAAAGCAACCAAGCATTCAAGCAACTTGTAAAGCATTCTCCAAGCAATATAAAGTCTTCTTCAAAAATTCTCTAAGTCTTCCTTTTCATACTCTTAGCGATCTTAGTCGTAAAGCCTTACTTGAGCTTACAAGATCGTGAAAGATTCGTGAGTAAGTTGTCAAGTGCCGCACGGAGCATTAGTGAGACTCTAAGTCCGTGACAACGTGGTATCAGAGCGAAGGTTTGATACTAAGGGAATGGCAACCGAAGGAGACATGAACGCCGCTAGTACCACCAACGTCCGTCCGTCAGGAGGAGGAAAGAAGAACAAGGAAAGAAGCACCAAAGAATAATGAGGAAATCTTTGCTTGACCCCACACCAAGCGGCGCGCTAACATCTCACCCACTTTCGACCACTGAATCAAGTGACGATGGCCGTGGCGAGCCTATTGACGTCACACACAGAGGGAGTGGATCGCGAGGTTGAAAACGATGAGGCGGGCCGTGGAGATATTAGGCCGGCGTTTGAATGTGACCGATGGCAAGTTCAAGACCCTTGAAGACTTCACCCTTGGAGGCGAAAGCCTTCGCAAGGAGTTAGAGGGCCGTCGGCGGGCGGAGTTTGAGATGAAGGAGGCTATCACTTCCTTGGAGTGTCGGCTCATGGAGGCGTTGAGCACAATTGAGACCATGAAGACCGAGATGAAAGCACTCAAGGAAGGTATGGCAGCTGGAGGATCATCGTTGCTTGGTCGGGATAGGGGGGCCAGGGTCGAGGCTCCAAAGCCACCTATGTTCAAAGGCGTACGCGACGTGCAAGAGGTAGAGAATTTCCTTTGGCATTTGGAGAATTACTTCAAGTGTAACGGGCTGAAAAGCAACGAGAGTAAGATCAACACCTTTGTGTTGTATTTTTCGGAGATGGCCATGCTATGGTGGAGGCGCAAGGAGGCCGAGATAGGGAATGAGACGTGCACCATCAACACTTTGGAGCAATTCTGGGAGGAGTTCAAGAAAGCCTTCTTCCCTAACAACATCATCTATGAGGCGAAGCGCAAGTTTAGGGAGTTGAAGCAAACGGGCGGCATACGCGCATATGTGCGAGGGAGTTCACTACCTTCACACTTCAAATTCCTAACCTCATGGATGATGATATGTTGTTCCACTTCATGGATGAGCTGCAAAATTGGGCCAGGACGGAGTTGGAACGTCGGCAAATCAGGACCATAGACGAAGCCATCACGCAGGCCGAAGCTTTGACAGACTTCAGGCATGAGAAGCCCGACAGAGCCAAAGGAGAGGAGGCAAGAGGTAGTCATAACCATGGTGGGGGAGATCATGGCAAAAGCGAGGAGCAGCGGCCACATTCCAAGAAGCATGATGCCTATAAGTCTGATGGCCAGAAGTCTGGACGTCATGGTGACACAAAGAAAAGACGGAGGTCGCCAAAAAAGGTGGTTGCTATATATGCAATGGGCCGCATGGCTATGCAAAGTGCCCTAAACTGAAGAGCCTTGGTGCTATCCTGCGAGAGCGGAAGGAGAAAGACGCCCAGGAGCAAGGACAAGGCGAAGGGACGACGCAGTTGGGCTCTATAGGACTATGCGGAGCCATCACAAAGCAGCTAGAGAAGCCAAGAGGATACGGCGCACAGTATATCGACCTTAAGATCAATGGAAAACCCGTTTGTGCTTCGGTCGACACGGGTGCAGAGGTCAATCTCATGACCAAGAAGGCAGCAACGAGGTTGGGGTTGAGTTACAGTTCAAGCAATGCCCAACTCAGGACGGTCAATGCACCCCCGACTCCTGTGAGCGGAGTCGCGCATAGAGTAAGCATCACGCTAGGCGAGTGGCAAGGTAAGGCCAACTTCACTGTCGCTCATTTAGATCTCTTTGACCTAATTCTTAGGGCATGAGTTCTTCCAGCAGTGCCACACGGTGATCGACCCTTACCTCCAATGACTTCTAGTCATGGAGCAAGGAAGATCATGCATGGTTCCCCTGGTTAAAGTACCAAAAGTGGAAGGACAAATCCGGTTAACGGCCATGCAGCTCGAGAGAAGACCTAAGAAGAAGAAGCAAACGTTAAGAGCCACCATTGCAAGTTTGAAAGAAGACAATGGTGCAAAAGGGTCCCTGCCACCACTCCCAAAGAAGGTTCCAAAAAGGAACGATGTCGTGATGCCAAAGAAGCTGTCGAGGCGCTTGCCTCCTACTTAGGAGGTAGATCATAAGCTCGAGCTAGAAGCGATATGAAAGACATTGAAGGCGTTGCGTAAGGGCCTTAATCGAGTCAATGGACTATTGGTCGCGCATACCCAAGGCTCGGATGATGATGTAGCGCACGTGCGATGCGGTCGTCGCATAAATAGGTAGGGGAAAGTGTCACGTCTCGCCACTTCGCGGTCTAATTTTGCGTCCGAATTAGGGCATAAGGGTCTAGAGTTGTGGAGAGGTTTCCGGAAGACTCTAGAACCCTTTAGAGAATTCAAGAAGGCTAGAATAACTTAGATATTTTCTTGGAAAGCTTTGGAAGGTCCTAGAGTGTGTAGAATTCTCTAGAGAAGGGACCTTTGTGTAAATAAGTTTAGGGACTTAGAAAGTAATTTAAATTGTACTTTAGTCCCTAGGAGTTAGTATAAATAGAGGTGCCCCTCATTTGTTAGGCACCAAGAAACCAAGAAAGCAACCAAGCATTCAAGCAACTTGTAAAGCATTCTCCAAGCAATATAAAGTTTTCTTCCAAAATTCTCTAAGTCTTCCTTTTCATTCTCTTAGCGATCTTAGTCATAAAGGCTTGCTTGAGCTTACAAGATCGTGAAAGATTCGTGAGTAAGTTGTCAAGTGCCGCACGGAGCATTAGTGAGACTCTAAGTCCGTGACATAGTGCTGCTCTTTTCATAATTAGAAATTTCAAATTTTGAATATAAAAATTCTTTGATAGAAAATATTTGAGTAAATTTTAGGTTTAGCAAACATAAAAATCATATTTGTATGCTATAGTTATAATTTGTATAATTGCACTCCATACGAAATTTTTTATTTGCTATGGAGCATTAGATTTGTATAAATCGCTGACAGACATTTTGTTTGTATAAAAGCACAACTATTATATATGTATATTGGTTAGATAATTGTATATATGTAACCACTATGTATATATATCAATGATTGTGTTTGTATATCTGCATAAAATTTGAATTTGTATACAATTGAATCAAAATAAAACATTTGTATATCAAATTTCTGTCTCTCGCTTTATACAACACAAATTATACATTGTAATTTGTATAACTTGTGTTTGTATAAAGTGAGAAAGAGAGAAAGACAAAAGAGAACTGGTATGAAAGATTTATATTTGTATAAGTATAAGTGTATACGAAAATATATGTATTTTGTATTTGTATTTGTATATACGGTTTTCTCTCGCATTATACAAACACAAACGCAATTTATACATTTGTGTTTGTATAAAAGTTGGAGAGGCGAGGGAGAGTGGAGGTCAAGATTTCTGGGAATAGAGGCGAATGACAAGTGTTTGTTACGGATTAGAATTAAATGAAACTATGATTATAACATTTAATTTGAATTTAATAGTTTGTTATTTTGTACAAATTTCCCAAAATATTTCCCTCGAATAAGGCCTTATACAATGTGAATTTAAAATAGTCGGACTCCCTTATAGATACCAAACATCGAATAAATTTTTTTTAAAAAAATAATACAAAACTACTCTCAATAAATGTACGAAGAACTTTCAACAATATCACCACACATGTTGGACAAATACATGTTCCACCTACCACTTCTTTCCATTAGGTCATCTAGAAGGAAGTAGGCAAAAATTTAAAATAATTCCAATTATATTTATGCCAAGACACAACTTCAATTTTCAAATATTTTTCATATAGAAAATAAGATCAATTTTTTTTAAATCACCAACGTAAGTGATGCGGTAGATAAGGTTATTCTTCCTTAATCAAAGATCTCGAGTTCAAATTCTAAGTATGAAAAAATCATTGGTAATAGCAGAAAGCTCTCACCCTAATAGAGCTCTAAAATAATTAAGCTCTATTATAAGTATCAAACACCGAGTGAAACTCCAATTTTCAAATATTTTTTTCACATTAAAAATAAGACCAATCTTTTTTAACCACCAATGTATGTGATGCAGCAAATAATTTTATTTATTTTTTAACTAGAGATCTCGAATTAAAATCAATATAAATTCAAAATAATTAGGCTCTATTACAATTTATGAGTAGCAAACACCTAATGAAAAATTTAAAAAATAAAAATAAATTTAATATTCATAATTTTGTTGACCAAAATGACCCTTAGTTATTGGATATATATATACTATACTCCACATTTTCTCACACAACAAATTCATTTTCTACTCACAATTTCTTCACTTTCTCTCTCTAGAACTAGAAAAAAATGGCGATCAAGGTACATGGCCCTATGATGTCCCCTGCTGTTATGAGAGTTGTAACTACACTCAAAGAGAAAGATCTTGATTTTGAACTTATTCCTGTCAATATGCAAACTGGTGATCACAAAAAGGAACCATTCATTTCCCTAAATGTATGTCTCTTTTTATTTACAGTTACTGTGTTTCGAATCGATTCGATTTACTCGCAGATTTGAATCTTAGAATTAGCTTTTTGCAGTAATTTAAGATAAGACTGTGTATAACAGATTCCTGTGGTTCACTACTTCTTAGGGATCTGTAGGGCGTGGTGAGGGTTCGTGAGTTGGGTTAAGACGAATCCGGTAGTTTTTTCCTAGATTTTGTATTGGGAAAAAGGACAAATATATTTCGAATTATCATAAATAGTATGCAAATATCCTCCGTAAATATTGTGCCACGTGTACCTATTTATTTGGTCTTCCGTTAGAGTGAAGGGCATAGTTTTTAGGCGGCAGATACTAATATCCCAAAAGTATGACGGAGTGTATCTGTATATCATTTATGATAGCTTGAGATAGTTTGAGGTATATTTGTCCTTTTTTCCTTTTGTATTTGTATTAAAAAAGTAAGTAAATATATATGTATATTAACTTGTGAACTACATGTAAGTAAGGGAAAGGAAATTTAGAACCCAAACTCATAATATTGGCTCCGGTTTTGTTCTCCATGTAGTATATATATATATATATGATTTGAGTCAAGAGAAAGAGTATCTACTTAAAATTTTGTTTGATTTATGCAGCCATTTGGTCAAGTTCCAGCTTTTGAAGATGGAGATCTCAAGCTTTTTGGTAAGGTCCCCCTTAATCTATGCCTAAAGGTTGAGGAACATGTGTCTTGAACTCACAAGTTCGATCCCTACGCCAAGTGAACTATGTCTAGTATTTAAATGAAGAACGATAGAAGACCGGACATATCCTTTAGGATCAGGAATGGCTAAGAGGTAGTCGTTTGGCAAAAAATTACATTGTATATATGGGATATTTTTTAATTATTTTATGTGTATATTGATTTGAACCTCCTGAATGTAAGATTAGTGGTTGACTTAATCGTTGAGTGGTTCAAAATTTAACTTGACCTTACTTCTACCTTGTTGATTTGAAGATAGAGAGGTTGTTTCTGATAGATGCTCGGCATATAAGTACCATGAAATCTTTCCCCAATTCAATGAAAATCATCACATAATTAATATTGAATTCACTTGAAACACACTTATTTCTTTGGTTTTGATATATGAATTATTGTGAATGCAGAGTCAAGAGCCATTACACAATACATAGCTCACACATATGCAGACAAAGGGACCCAACTCTTACCCAATGACCCAAAAAAAATGGCAATCATGTCAGTATGGATGGAAGTAGAAGCCCAGAAATTCGACCCCATTGGTTCAAAACTAGGCTTTGAGATTGTCATTAAGCCAATGTTGGGCATGGTGACTGATGATGCAGTCGTGGCAGAGAACGAAGAGAAACTCGGGAAACTTCTTGATGTGTATGAATCTAGACTCAAGGAATCGAAATATTTGGGTGGTGAGAGTTTTACACTAGCTGATTTGCACCACGCCCCGTCTTTGCACTACTTGATGGGGAGTAAAGTGAAGAGCTTGTTCGATGCTAGGCCTCATGTTAGTGCTTGGTGTTCTGATATCTTGGCTAGGCCAGCTTGGTCGAAGACACTTGAGTTGTCAAAACCGTAAGATTAGTGGCGGATGGTTGAGTAACGCGTTGGAAGGGAGGGGGAACAACAGTTGGAAACGGCTGCTAATACCTCGTAGGCTGAGGAGCAAAATATGGCCCATGTATTACTAGTAGGTTAATAAATTTAGGCCATAAGTAGCACTTTGTAATTTTTGCTTTGTGGTGCACTCTTTTTTTTTCTTCCTATCTTTTCTTGTATCGTAAGACGTTCTCTCTTATTGAATTCGTCGTGTGTGTGAATCCTATCGACTTAATACTCTTTTGAAATTGTGACAATGAATCTCTCGTAGTAGGTTCATTTTGTGACTTCGATTTTCCTTTCTATAGCGATCTTGAATTAATTTTCGAGCCTTATATAAGAAGATTTTGTACCAGCTCCTTCTACTTATAACGCAATTGAAGCATCATTTCGAATGTCATTTTCAAAATGCAACAAATTAAATTAAACCCAAATGCAATAGTTTAGGGATATTATTTTAAATGGCAATAAGGCCGGCTTTTTAAAAGTGACCACTATTAATAAATTTGGACATTGCAACAATCAATCACACTAAAAGCCACTTGCTCAAACTTTAATGCCCACATATAATTCTTTATGAAAAAATAATTTCCAAATATTATTTAAATGTGAATTTAAGGTACTCCTTTTTTTTTTTTTTTTTTTTTGAGTTTCACATTGTCAGATCTAAGTTTAAATAAAAAAGGAAATTGTGAATTATCAATCGAAAATAGTGTCTTTACCTTATAAAAATATTAGCTTCTACTGAACTCTCAATCTATAAAATTCTACTCCCTTCGTCATTTTTTTACTTGTCAAATTTTGACTTGGTACACCTATTAAGTAAACAATGATTGATAGAGTGAGTTTACTATTTTATTCTTATTAATTGATAGAGTCTTAAACATATTTATTCACTATATAAAGACATCAACTCAATATTAATAAATTGAGGATATAATAAAAAGGAAAAATTGTTTGTTCATGTTAAGTAAAAAAGGAAAATCAAATTATAAATATTTTACAAGTAAAAAGGGTGGAGGAATACTGAGTTTATTGTGATTTTTTCAAAGTCAACAAACACTGCCCAAATCTCAAAAAGGTGAAAAGCTTTATTAAATTGAATAGTAGACAACACAAAACCACTTGCAATTGTTTGGGCAAAGTTAAATGTATTTAAAATTGTATTCTCAACATTAACTCCTATTTTTGTTTTAGATTAGATGTACTCGAATTTTTTGTACTAAATTCTTAAAAAATGCAAAGAAAAATATTGAAGTTTAGTAGAACTTGTTCTTGTTGAAGTCTATATACCTACCCCATATACAAAAAAATTACTAAATTAAGGTAGTTGTCCTCAAAATTATTAAAGGAGGTTATGACTAACATTATCTCACGTTCATTCAATTATTATTTGACAAATAAAGAATCCTTAAACAAAGAACCAATACATTGTACCACTCAATAAAATGACACCCCTATCAAAATTGCACCACTTAATAAAATTACATGAACCTTTTCTCTTTTTAACTTTTTTGTTTTTGTGTTGTGTAACTATTTTCTTCATTTTCGTTTATATGATATAATTTAACTTAGGTTGAGGGTGAAGCACTCATTCGCTTGACCTCATTGCAATTTTTTATGGTACCTATTTAAAATTGTATTGCAATATTTGGTATGCCTAATAGGTAGAATATCTTTATATCAAAAACTAATGATTAAATTTATACTATCAATTAAATATAATATAAATTTAGTTTCAACCTTAATTCTAAATATTCCAATTTATTTAATCAAATTGAAAATTATCTTATTCCACCATCCAAATAAAATAAATTAATTCAAAAATTATAATTTCAAAATAATATAATCCATAAACTAATCAACTCTTAATATTAAAGAGGCTACTCATATTAAAGTTTGAAGAAAACCATAGTCTATTTTCAGAATTCAAACTCAAAATATTTTAATAAAAACAAAAATTAGTGATTCCAAAATTCTTTTTTCAACTTTGTTTTTTTCTATTTAGTGTGACTCAAACCCTCAAATAAATTTTACTTGTCTTTATTTATTTTTTTCCTAGTATCACATGCTTAAAGAAGAAGAAAATGTAAAATATGGATTCTTCAATAAGAAACCCAAAAGTAAAGTCAAGATTGAACTATAATTTGTATATATCCGTTTGCCGCATGTTCCAACCACCATTCTTACTTTTTTATTTATTTGACTTTTAATCATAGGTATCTTCATTAAAGTTAAATTTAATTTAAATTCACAGATTTATAAAATTTATTTTTCATAATTTCATTTTTTACATTAATAGACTTGAATATCATGGCGTAGCTATATTTAGTTTTTTCGTTGAAAATTACATTATGTAGTTAGATAAAATATTTTCTTATATATATATTGCATATTGATATTATTTCATTTTTTCATAAATTTATTTTTTTATATTTTGATACTCATTAATGAAATTCATGTTGATCATTCCTGCTTTATGACGGTATGCCCTTTTAATATTCCAAATTTATCCCTCCTTTTCTCCTTGTTATGATTTATTCCATCAACCCATCGTTAAAAGTGAATTTAGAATTTAAATTGAGTGAACTTAAAGTATGTATAACATATTATACAAATACGTATTATTTATGTGAAATGATAGATTGGTTGGCTCTGACTATCTTAAGGAGCTAATGCAAAGAATTTTATAGTATAATTTATTTAATTATATTAGGTTATTTTATCATTAAAGTAAGTATAAATTTATGATTTTTTATGTGATCATGAGGTTTTTTTTATCCCTCCTCAAAAGCTTGTATTTTTACTTTTTTGGTGGCTCAAACTCACAATCTTAAGGTTGAAAGTAAGAGATGCTTATCATCCGAACAACTCTTTCTTATCTGATCATGAGTTCGAATCATAGAATCAACTATTTATACTTGCATTATATTAAGAGAGATCGTTTGCGTCCCTCCTTTAATCCGATCCTTTCATAAATCCAACGTGTTATACAACAATATACTCTTATTATTATTATTATTATATATTCTGACGTAGTGGATGACATTTTTGTGTGATGTATACCCATACATAATATTTTTGATAGGCTTAAGTCATCTGCGGCCCCCTAAAGTTGTCCTCATAATTCACTTAAACACCTCAACTATGATTTATACCTATTGAACACCTAAATTATTCAAAACATGTATCTATTAAGCACAAAATGCTGATGTGGCAAAAGAAGTGCATCTCACTGCATTGAAGCGCGTGAATAGGTCTCAAACTTTTTTATATTTTTTTTTATTAATAATAAACTTGTACCTTTTTTCCTTCTTATGACACTTGGCATTGCATTAATTAAAATAACTAAAAATAAACTTTTATTCAAAATGATGTCTTATAATATCCAAAAAGAAAACAAACCCACCCCACCTCCACGCCTGTAGGCTATACCAACAACTGTCTTCTTCTTCGGCCCATTTTAATCATTTTTAACTCTATTTTGGTACTTCATTTTTATTTTTCGCTTTTTATAAAAAAGAAAAAACTGAATCTGCTAAGTGCTAATCAAATTTGCAAAAATGAAAAAAAATTCGGATATCAGAATTATAAAGGCAACTTCCGTTCATCTCTATTTTCGGTCACTTCAATCAACAAACACCACTAGCCATTAAAGTTATAAAATAATATCAGAAAATTTGATATAATTCATTTGAATCCTCATGATTTCTCTTCGTCATCGATTTCAAAATAATTTATCAAGTCAACTTATTTTTCACAAAAATTATAATAATCACTCCATTAATCTATCATGCTTCAAAATTTATTTCATTAGTTGCATTTGACTTAATTTTCATAGCTCATAATTTATTATAAGAAGAAAAATAAAAGTTAATCTCTTCGGAGGAATAGAAAATAGTGGGTGACAACGGATGAAAGAAGAAGAAAGGGCAAAAGATGGGTGGGGAGAGTTTGCTTTTTTCCTTCTTTTTTGTTGTTGTTGCCGCAGGAGGTGCTGACATTAGGGGAAGAAGAAGAAAGGTGGGTGGGTTCCTGTGGGGTTGGGGGAGGAAGCTTTTTTTCTTTCTTTTTGTTTATCAATATTTTGAATTATTAAAGGTTGGAATTAAAAATAAATAAAAATTCATTAGATTGGACCCATGTGCTACATGTTGAAGTCTTATTGGTTACTTTTTCAAGATAATGTGCGTGAATTACACACACCATATTTTAAAATCTTTATTATCATTTTGTGTTCAATAAGTAAATATTCCTTAATATTAGAGTGTCTAATAGGTACTAGTCATAATTAAAGTATTTAAGTGAATTATGCAGACAATTTTAGAGGGCCGCAAATGACTTAAGTCTTCCTGATAATATTCGGGAAGGTTCTGGCCTACCTACCACTTACTCCTAAAAAATAATGTGAACGTAAAATTATTGACTTTGTAAACAAATTTTAATTAATTCTAAGTGTGAAACACTTGAAAAGTCTTTGCAAATTGAACACAACTTCTCCTTTTCCTTTATTTTTTTTAAAAAAAATATTATTTATATTTACACTAGCTTAACTAAGGAGTATAATGAAATAAAAAAAATTCATTTAGTTAGTAAATTCGAATATTGAATAAGTATATCAACTTCAATTTCTATAAAAAATAAACAATAATATCATAGTTCAAATATAACAGTCTGTCACCATCAACAGATAGAGATGTTCTTCTCTTGATTAGAAGTTTCAAATTAGAGTTTTGGATATAAAAACTCTTTAGTAGGAAATATTTCCCTCTAATAAGACCTTATATGGTGTGAATTTAAAATAGTCAAATTCCAATATAAATATTAAACATGGAATGATTTTAAAAAAATAAATACAAAACTACACTCAATAAATGTAAGAAGAACTTTCAAGAACATCCACACAAGTTGGACAAATACATGTTCCACCTACCACTTCTTTCCATTAGGTCATCTAGAAGGAAGTAGGCAAAAATTTAAAATAATTCCAATTATATTTATATCGAAACACAATTTCAATTTTCAAATATTTTTTTCACATTAAAAATAAGACTAATTCTTTTTAACCATCAACGTAGGTAATGCATAAGATGAGGCTATTTCTTTTTTAACCAGATATCTCAAATTTGAATCAATACAAATTCAAAATAATCAAGCTCTATTACAATTTACGATTAGCAAACACCGAATGAAAAGTTAAAAAAAAATAAAAAAAAATTAATATTTCATAATTTTGTTGACCAAAATGACCCTTAGTTTTTGGATCTATATATACTATACTCCACCAGATGTTTTCTACTCATTATTCCACGTTTTCTCTTCTCACACAACAAAGTGATTTTCCACTCACAATTTCTTCACTTTCTCTCTCTAGAACCGGAAAAAATGGCGATCAAGGTTCATGGCCCTATGATGTCCCCTGCTGTTATGAGAGTTGTAGCTACACTCAAAGAGAAAGACCTTGATTTTGAACTTATTCCTGTAAATATGCAAGCTGGTGATCACAAAAAGGAACCCTTCATTTCCCTAAATGTATGTCAATATTCCATAGTATTATAACTCCTTTTATTTACAGTTACTGTGCTTCGATTCGATTTGATTTATTAAATGTTAGAATTAGCTTTTTTGCAGTAATTTAGGGTATTGCGTATAAAAGATCCGTGTGGTTTAGTACTTAACTGAAGCTTAGTGTATGCTTTTATTTTGTTATGTTTTTTAGAAAAAGAATCTGTGTGCTCTGTTTCATGTTTTTTTTCAGATCTGTTAAGTGTAAAAATGAAAATCTCGTTTAAGCTGAGAATTTTAATTTTGTTTTTTTTTAGAAAAAAAATCTGTGTGCTCTGTTTCATGTTTTTTTCAGATCTGTTAAGTGTAAAAATGAAAATCTCGTTTAAGCTGAGAATTGTGATCTTACTCATATGTGATTCGAGTCGAGAAACTGCCACTGTAATTGTAATCATATGATTTCGAGTCAAGAAAAAGAGCATATACTAATAATTTTGTTTGATTTATGCAGCCATTTGGTCAAGTTCCAGCTTTTGAAGATGGAGATCTCAAGCTTTTTGGTAAGTTCCCCCTTAGGATCAGGAATGGCTAGAGATTGTCCTTTTTTTTATGTATATATATATATTTATACTAAAGGGATTCAAAATTGAAAAAACAGACACACGAATTAGCCGAAGGAAGTTTGACATCTATGGTATATATCTAAAATATTATTTTAACTATCTATAAATAATAGAGTATAATTTTCCACCAAACCCCCTAATGGTAAGGTCGCTTCGCCACTGGTTGACTTAGTCGTTGAGGGGTTTGAAATTCAAACTTGATCTTATTCTACCTTGTATGAGGCGGAGCTACATGAGGTTATGGGTTCGGACGAATTCACTAGTTTTTTCGTAGACCTTGTATTTGTATTAGAAAATTAAATAAACATATGTATATTAACACGTGAACTCTCAAACAAAATTGATTTAGAATTCCCAAACTCCTAACCTTGCCTCTGCCTATGTACCTTGTTGATCTAAAGATAGAGAGGTTGTTATGATAGATGTTCGGCATATAAGTACCATGAAATCTTGCCCCAATTCAATGAAAATCATCACACTTGAAATACACTTCTTCCTTTGGTTTTGATATATGAATTATTGTGAATGCAGAGTCAAGAGCCATTACACAATACATAGCTCACACATATGCAGACAAAGGGAACCAACTCTTACCCAATGACCCAAAGAAAATGGCAATCATGTCTGTATGGATTGAAGTCGAAGCCCAGAAATTCGACCCTATTGGTTCAAAACTAGGCTTTGAGATTGTGATTAAGCCAATGTTGGGCATGGTGACTGATGATGCAGTCGTGGCAGAGAACGAAGAGAAACTCGGGAAACTTCTTGATGTGTATGAATCTAGACTCAAGGAATCGAAATATTTGGGTGGTGAGAGTTTTACCTAGCTGATTTGCACCACGCCCGTCTTTGCACTACTTGATGGGGGAGTAAAGTGAAGAGCTTGTTCGATGCTAGGCCTCATGTTAGTGTTTGGTGTGCTGATATCTTGGCTAGGCCAGCTTGGTCTAAGACACTTGAGTTGTCAAAACAGTAAGATTAGTGGCGGATGGGTGAGTAATGCGTTGGAAGGAAGGGGAACAACAGTTGGAAACGACTGCTAATACCCTGTAGGTTGAGGAGCAAAAAATATGGCCTACCTATTACTAGTAGGTAAATAAATTTAGGCCAGAAGTAACACTCTTTTGTATTTTTTTGCTTTGTGGTGTACTCTTTTTTTCTTCCTATCGTTTATCCTTGTGTCTTAAGATCTGTGATTCGAGTGTCGTTGTATCGTAAAACGTTCTCTTTTATTGACTTCTTCATGTTCGTAAATCCTATCGACTTGTACTCTTTTGAACCTACATTCTGTGTTAACAAGTGTTTACCATTCAAGCAACTTAAATTAACCATTTTGAACATTATAAAGAAGGTTTTTCGTACCAGCTCCTTCTACCTATATCGCAATTGAAGCATCATTTCAAATCTCATTTTTAAAATATAAGAGACTGAAATGCAGTAGTTTTGGGATATTATTTTGTATGGCTAAGGCCAACTATTTTAAGGTGACCACCACCAGTCCACCACTATTAACAAATTCTGGACATTGCAACAATCAATCACACATTCATACTCAAAGCCACTTGATCAAACTTTTATGTCCACATATAATTTTTATATGTTTTTAAATTTGAATTTTAAGTACTTGTTTTTCCAAATTCCAGCTTATATGAGCTTGCTTACATTGTGGATAAAGAAGGAGGGTTGTCCATGATTGATCGAAATAGTCTCTTTACCCCAAAAGATTCAAGTAAAGTCCAATTACTTATATTTTACCTCCTCTAGAACCTAATTTGAAACATTTTACTCAATTTATTGTAGTTTTTCAAGGTCAACCAGCATAGTCCAAATTTCAAAAAGGTGGAAAGCTTTATAAATTGAATAGTAGACAGCACAACACCACTTGCAGTTGTTTTAGCAAAAGTTAAATGCATTTAAAATTGTACTCTAATCATTAACTCCTATGAACTCTATTTTTTCTACGTATTCTTTAAAAATACTTAAGTATGGTAGAACTTGTTCTTGTTGGAGTCTATTACCAACCTTATACACAAAATTTAGTAAATTATCATTCGATGTTCAGAACCCACATTGGAGCCCTGACTAAAACTGACATAGTCATTCAATTATAATTGTGACAAAATAAAGAATCCTTAAACAAAAGAACCAATACATTGTGGTGGCCCCTATCAACATTGCACCACCACTCAGTTAAGTGACATGAACCTTTTTTAGTCAGCTTGCTCATTTTCTCTTTTCAACTTGGTTTGTTACTTTCTTGGTTTCGGTTTATATTATGTAATTTGATTTAACATGAAATTTAAAAAAGAAAGAAAGATTTATAAAATTCATAATTTAAAATAAATGATAAATATTTGTGATTATAAATTGTTTCATCAACATTAAAATGAGCACTTAAAAATTAAATTATACTAATTATAAAAAAAATGTGTCATTTTTTCTAGATAGATTAATAAAAATGTGAGTCATATTGATTTATACAAGAGAGTACTAATTAGCCTTATTATTAATACTTTTATTTTTAGTTGAGGATCTATTGAAAATAGTGTTACTATTCCCTAAAAAATAAGGGTAAGATTAACACACATTATATTCTTCATATAGCCACATTTGTGAGAATATACTACTTATGTTATTGTTCTTCTTGGAGGTGTGAGATGGTGGGGAAACAGGGGTGGGGCGCAGATGGAGTGTGTTGAAGAATGGAGATGATATAATTAAGGGAAAACGGTCAAAAATGTCCCTAAATTGTGTGAAAGGGACAAAAATGTCCTTACCATCAATACTTTGGTCCAGAAATGCCCCTATAGTTACAAAATGGGTGGTCAAAAATGCCCTTTTCCGAATTTTTCTTTTCTTTTTAAACAAATCTTGTTCCTAATTAAAATATTATTAAAGAACTTCTTCTAAAATCACTTTAACAAATATAAATGTAGGAACTTCATGTACCCTTTCGACAGATAATATATATCATATATAAAAAATCATAGTATATCCATCATTAATTTATATTTATATAACGATAAAAAATAATCATAATAAAATAAGAAATATTTTCATTTTTTTTTTTTTTTCTGCATTGAAGTAAGAAAACCATTTGCTAATTTAAAAAAAAAACTATTATTAGAAAAAGAATGTGTTAAAGAGAAAATAATAATATATTTATTTGGAATATGAGCATTTTTGATCCATTAAATAATTTTTGGACCAAAGTATTGATGGCAAGGGCATTTTTGTTCATTCTACATAGTTTAAGGGCATTTTTGAACCAAAGTATTGACAGTAAGGGCATTTTTGAGTCAAACTATAAACATAAGGCATTTTTGTTCCTTTCACATAGTTTAAGGACATTTTTGACCCTTTTTCCTATAATTAATATGAAATATCATTTGTGAAATTTACTTTTCATGTTCTCAATATGAAAGACTTTTTTTCATTTTTAAGTTACTTGTTTTTCGAAAAAAAGAAGAAGATGGTTTTCAAATTCTTGATCATTTGAATAAGAGCAAAAAATTCAATATGTATTATTTTTTGTCTTAATTTATGTGTCACAAATAGGTTTCAAGAATTGATCAAATTTTTTATGTGCAATTTTTAAAGTAATTTAAGTTGTTAACTATTGTAATTATAATACATTTAATGTAATTTGTAAATATACAAAATTATTCAAAATGCCTCTTTAACTATTGAAAATGTCTTTACTCCCTATATTCTGGTTTATGTAGCATACATAAATGAATTTTGGAGGGTGCAAATCAAATTTTTATTTGACCGCAAAATTTTTATATAATTTCTTAAAATATTTTAATTGTTAATTATTTTTATTAATAATACTTACGCTAATTTCTAAATATATAAATTATTGAAAATTTCTCTTAATAATTTAATACTTAAATACAAAAATTCAGTTAATACAAATTTAATTCAGCTTTATATTATTATTATTATTATTATTATATATTTGGACATAGTTTATGACATCATTATGTGATGTAGGCCCATACGTAATATTCTTTAATAATTAATATAATATTCTAGAAATTTCTTTCTTGACTTACTCCTAAAAATAAAGTGCAAATAACATTAATTATTGGTCTATTATATATATACTAGAAAGTAACACCCGTGCGATGCACGGGTCCAGGCCCAACAATTTGATTTATAACGTCCCTTTAGAATAGGCAACATTTATTATAAAAAAGGACCAAAGGATATATTGTACCATAATTTTTTCGTCATTATAGATTGCATTAGCATCAAGTTAATAATGCATTAGCACTACCAAAACGATATACGTGATCCATACATATGCTCGTTTGACAACCAAATAACTACATGAGAAAGTATCATTAACAATTGTTGTTTTGGAAATTAACCAAAAGAAATTCCATTTGCCTTCTTGAGCTTTGGAAATTTTAACAATGCCAAGAATATTAACATAGATTCTAAAAAGTTTTTCTTTGATCTTGAAACTGTGAGCAATAATCTGGCTTTCATTTTTGCAAGCAATATTTTTTCCATGGATGTTGGTTGCTTCTTCTGTGGTAAATTTGCACTGTTCCAAAAAAAAGCAAGACAAAAGTTGGATTTAGGAGCAAAGTTCTCATCAAAACCCATAAAAACTAAGTGATCCAGATGAAACAATTAAATACCACTCTAGCTTTTCCAAATTGCTTTCTCCATTAGTATTTGATCCCTCGCATAAGCATTTTGTGTTATTGTTAGGAAGATCATCCACTGCAGAGTGCCATAGCGAAGAATCAGAGTTGATGACAAACTTCAACCGAACAGACTATTGCATTTTCAAAATGTGTCATATTATAACCATGAAGCCCAAATCTCTTCATATTTGTAGGCAATAAGGATTGAGCTAATGCAAAGTAACTGAAGTTCCCTTTTAAGGACAACCTCCTCCACCAACATGAAACAATTCAATATATTAAATTGTGAGGTAATAGGCTTTCATGCCTTAGTTCTAACCTTTTGTAGTCAATCCACAAGAATTGCTCTAATCCTGATGTTGATCTCTAGTTGAGAATTCGTGTAATTACATGATCGATGCTGGTCCTAAATCAGTCAAATCATCAAAATATGATGAATTCTATATACTGCACAATAAAGTCACAAAATTATTAGCAGTAGTTTTTTGAATCATTCAAGTAACTGAATATTAAAATGACAACTTCAAAACAGAGACACATGATATTCAGTATACTTCTATGAGCTTATAAAATTTGTGAATATCGTCAACATTTTCACAGCAGCGAAGTAATTATCAACATCAACAACATCAATATTAACTATTTATATTTTTAGTTAGTTGAAGAGTCCAGAAGCAGCCTCAAACATATCAATTACACTATGTACTGAACTTGCTTCCCTTTTCTACCATTAAAGGGGATCTCTTCAATAGTCTTAAATTTTAATATGTTCATTAGGCGTATAATGCTAATTACTTCCTTTTTTCTTTGACAAAATATTTTTTAATAGCTTTCTCCCTGTGTTGAAACACTAATTTTCCACGCTGCAACTCCTTCAATTACTTCTACAAGAGGCTTCTTATACTATTATACCAACATAATAAGACAGTTGGACAACTATGCACCCACCAAAAATAATCAGCACAAGTTCTTGTTAAGTCTATCAACTTTTTATTTGCGCAAACTGCATATTTATATCAAGGTGATAAAAATAGAAGTTAATTAAGTAGTTCTTTTAAAAGACAACTTCCATCTTACCGACTTGACTTGCTATGTATGTTCATAAGTGATTATTGATCCTTAGTTGTTTTGCATAGTCACTTGGTGCTGCAAAATGAGAGTACAAAAGAAACTAAAAGAAAGAAAAATAGCATATGCATAAGCATAAAATTGAATGCAACGATCTTATCCAATAACATAGCTCCAATCTAGTCAAAGTACGGGCAATCCTCAAGATCACAAATTTTATCAAATAGCTTTTAATATCATAGAGTTGTAGTAGCATAAACACGATTAATGTACAATCAAGTTAGTATATCTATAAACAAACTCGAGTAATGTTTGCCTCGTACATAAGGTTGTGCTAGTTTTTGGCTATGAGAATGTCTACTAAGGAATAAACCTGACCAACTTCAATAGTTGTACCGACCATTTCTAGCACTCTTCTCTTTATGATATGAGAAGATTTAAAGAAGTGAATGTTATAAAAGATGTTTGGAGGACAATTGAGGAATAGAACAAAAGGATCTTTCAAAAGGTCCTCAATTGAAAAGATCCAAAGATTAAATCTTTCTAGCATCCGAAAGATATTCTTAGACTTTATCATCCCCATAGTCCATTTGTGGAATTTGACTGGGTATGTTGTTGTTATTAACAACTATGAGAATTATCAAATAGATGACTATGACAAAACATTATGTAGTATTGAAACTTTGAACTTATAAAACAGCAGATACATTTCAGTTAAAGAAGGAAAAAATGAAATTAATGCACTGTATGTAATTTTCAAATTTCGAGTCATTGAAACATTGTTTTGAAAACAATGAAACTTGCAGTAGTTACCACCAAATTTCCTACACACTCCTCTAGCAAAGACTACTAATTTAACCATAAACAAAGCCAAAAAGAAAAGAGACCAATTCATAGCAAATCAATCCTTTGTCTCATCACTTGAAATTTATCAAAACTCCGATGCAGCAAGTAAAAGACAATAGAGCATTTCGCTGACTGTTGGTTTGCCTCAATAACTAACAGCTAAAGAATGGCACCTTCATTTGAATCCTCTAGCACGAAAGTAAAAGATTTGGACTTCGATTTGTTTTGCACGTGAATGAGAAATGATATATTTCCTTAAATAAACTTGTATAAACAATGTTTAACGAACTCCGGAAATAAGATATAGCGGAAATAAAGAGAGAAGAAACAGAAGCGCAGAAAAGAAGGTGGAATAACTTACCAGTTTAAATTTTGAGACGATCTGAGTTGCAGTAGACAGATGGAATTTTAGAGTCGAAAGAGGTTGCTTTAAATAAGCGTTTTGAGGATACGGTATATGTAATTTGTGTTGTACAATACATACAGCCACAGATCACTTTGGTTGATGTTCTTTTGGTGATAGCCCTCTTTTTTACTCTTTTTCATCACTAAGCAATGTACGATGGCGACGTCATAGGGGGCAATAAACTGTCGAAGAATATACTACAGATGGAGAACCTCAAAGAAAAAGCTGATATTGGTGTAAAATAATGATATTTCAAAATCACAGAGAGCCATAACACTACAGTATCATGTAATAAAATTTCAAAATCATAGAAAGCGATAGCAGTAAAGTATTCTAAGATCATGTTAAGCTATCCATGAAGACAACACATATAAGCAACCGTAAAAAAACTCAGGATGCTCTATAGTAATGAAATTACAGAATCACGAAGAGTGTTAAGTATACAGTATAATCAATGTAAATTTCTCATTGGTGTATAAATTTTATTATTTTTTGAAATCAGATATTTATTTGAAGAATATGAATGAAAAGATTCAGATAGAAGAAAGTATACAATTGAGGCTTTAAAGTAGCCATTGATTATTCATTATTTTTGACATGTTTGTGTAGACATAGATGAACGAATCTTTACCATGTCATCAACCTTTGAATTAGCTAAGACTATCTATTCTAATTCAATTCGAAGAAGTGTAATAATGAAGTAATGAGCCTTCCAAATAGAGGTCAAAAGACTCACATGAATTTCTCCTTGCATTGGAAAGCCTTTAGGAGGAAAATAGAAGATTGAATTGTATCTGCATAAGTAAAGCAACATAATGAGATATTATATAGTACTAACCTGCGCGTCAGTTCTCTTTCGTTGAGTTGTAGCTGTAAATTAAAAATAAGTGAATGAAGTATTCATTTTAGTTGGGCGAGTATATTTTGGCGAAGACCTTTTTTAAAACAATTGAAGGCTTTTGAATCAGATATAAGCATTACTGACCTTATGAAGGATAGAGAAGTTAGGATTTCAGGTGAATACTTTTTGAATAATTTCTTCATAAACTATATTGTACGTACAATGATCATTTGTATCTTCAACTGTAGGTGGACGTATTAGTATTTTGACATTTTTTGAAGTTTTAGCTCTGGATAAAGCGACATAAAGTTGACCGTGTGAGAAAACTGGTTCGCGCAAATAAATTCCTACAAAATCTAATGTTTGACCCTGAGCTTTGTTTTTTGTCATTGCAAAAAGATAGGCGAATTGGAAATTGCGTTCTTTTAAAAGCAATAGGTAATTTTTCATCTGCTGATGCTAATAATGGTATTCTCGGAATAAATACATGTGTGTTTTTAAAGTCACCACTGGCAATAGTAGCACTTATAATATGCTTGTTAAAATTATGACATATTAATCGTGTTCCATTACATAATCCCTCAAAAGGATTTAACTTTCGCAACAATATAACTGGACAATTTTTTTTCAAAGTCAATTTGTACGGGGTAAATTAGCGAGGATTTAAGGTGTGTAAGAAATCCTCAAATTGACATTGATCACTGCTTCTAGAGTTTCATCAATTGCAGTATAAATTTTAGCATCATTAGGAAGTTGTTGTATAAGCATATCATTAATTTCGTTAACAAAGTCATTTTTTGTAGTTAAAATAACTCGGGAAGTTATAGAAGATAGGTCTGAGAAGAATGTGTTTATATTAGGATAAGTTGCTCTAAATAATTGATTTAGGGATTCTATTTCATTTGTATAAGGAATGATAAACTTACGTGGAATTTTAATTTTGTTGTTGCTGTTAGTTATTTCTTGTCCATTTCCAATTCGCATTAAATATTCACAAAAAGTAGGATCTTCTTTTGCTCGCATATTTTCTGATAAGTATAACTTTTCAAGTTGATTCCATATATCGGAATATAATAAGCTCTCAGATACAAAATCTTCTCTTTTTCCATTGCGAACAACAGGCAATGTTTGTCTAAAGTCTCCTCCAAAGACTATGACTTTTCCATCGAATAAATTTTGTTTACCTGTTAGGTCTTTTAAAAGAATATCTAAAGCTTGTATCATTTTATGTTTGGCCATTGAGACTTCTTTCCAAACAATTAATTTTGAATCTCGAATTAGAGATGCTAATGAACTTTGTTTACTAATGTTGCAAGTAAAGTTATTGTCAATATCTATTGGAATTTTGAAACGTGAATGTGCAGTTCGACCTCCGGGGAGAATTGAAGCTGCAACACCCGAACTTGCAGTTGCTAAAGCTATAAATCCTTTTGATCTTACATTTGCTAATAAAGCTCTATATAAAAATGTTTTCCCAGTTCCTCCTGGACCGTTGATGAAAAAGGCACATGCTTTATCTGAATATACTCTATCAAGTATTGTATTAAATGCCCTTTTTTGATGAGGATTTAACTTTGTTTGTAATAGTAAATCTTCTTCATTTACTATTATATTTCTTTCGATGTGAACATCTTTTGGTTCTTTAGGTAATGTAGAAGGTATAATATTTTAGAAACAAAATTATATTCCTTTATATTGTGTCCCATTAAATGTAAAAATTCATTGATATGATTTATAACTGAATGTTGAATAGATTTTGTTCCTAAATTAGGAACTTTTTTGAAATCTTCAGACATTTAATCTTCAAATATTTCCCATAATTCTTTAGGATTAACAGGATTGCAGTAAACTAATATTGTGGTGAATAGACGTCTTAAACTATAAGGCATTTGATAGGTCACCACTTCATACATACACTCTAGTAAACTTTTATCAGAATGTAATAAACATCTTTTTTCTGCAGCTTCTCTAAATGTATCACAACATATTTCGTTAATTGTGCGGAGATCTTCATATGATGTAGGCCCTCTTACATTTGTTAAAAGTAATCTAACATAGTATCTTTCCCCTTCAGTTGGATGACATGTGGCAATTCTACTGATAACATTAGTATGTCATTGTCGACGTGACCACATTCTATCTGTTGTTGACCAAACAAAATACTTTGAAAAGTCTTTGTATAATAAATTGAGTTCTATAGCATTTTTATTGATCCTATTCATTTCAAAAAATTCAGTTAACATTGTTCTTCTTATCATTGGATTATTTAGAATTTGATCTACAGTTTGATTGCTCTTAAAGGATACATATTGGTGTCCGTGTAGCTGCGCTTGAAGTTGGTATACAGTTGGAGTCATTTCACTAATAGGGAAAGCAAACAGACGCCATGCAGCCTCTGGGGGAGAGACCCATCTAGCAGCTTGATATTCTTTTATTTCATCTATTTCAATATTTGATTGATTATTATGTATAGAAAATGCAATTTTGTCATGCCCTTTACAAATATATTTATAGATGTATTTGACCACCTTAATATCTGAACATACTTCAACATTAATATGACAATTGAATTTACGAAGTAAATAGGGATTATATGGAACTACCCAAGTATTATCAATATTGTATCCTCTCGAATTGTACATGTGTTTGCGTTTTACGTCTTACGAAATAGGATACGAATTCTTTCCTTTTGTTGTTTGTTCTGAGTTCTCAGAGGATATTTGAATTTGCAATGATTTGTTTTCATGCAAGGACATGTTGGATTTAGATAGCCCAAGGTCCATGAATCATGTGTTTAGTCACAAGAGTGTATAAATCGTGATCTGTACAATCAGGTAATTCTGCGCAAACAATTTTATCATAAGCCTCTGGTGTTAATAATTTATATTTATCTGTAAGTATAATAAGAAAATGTGTGTGGGAGAGTCCTCACTTTTGAAATTCTATTGTATACATTAAAGCTGCAACTTTTCCAAATATATTCTTTTTTAGTGTATCTTTTTTAAGCTCTTCAATTTTTGCTCTAAATACTCGACTTAGTAAATCAGGTCTGTTTTTGAACTTCATCGGTGGACAATAAATGTTGTTGTATTTCTGGCCATGAAGAATTGCAAGTCATTGTCAAAAATATATTGGGTTTTTCCAAAATGTTGTACTAATGCAATAGCATCCATATATCGACAACGCATGTCTCTTGGACCTCCTATAAAAGTTGCAGGTAGAATTCGTCCTTTTCCAATATTTGAAGCATCTCTTTCACCATGTCTTAATATATCGATAATTACTTGCAACACCTCAACTCTAAATAAATTTTGTTAAATGAGAAGAAATCTAATCGTTGTGTCTCAAGTTTTATGTATTGGTCAACTATATATTGTTGGAATAGTCTTCCACAATGTAATGTTTCATTTGGTTCTTTTTGTCTTATTTGAATTTTATAACAATAATATTCACGACAAGAAACAGATTTGTCTTTTCTTCTTTCCCTTTGATAAAAGTTCGATTCGATGTCGAGCAGGCCCTCAATTGAAGCCATGTTCATTACACTTGGTAGTTGTTCAGTTTCACAGTAAATTTGATAGTTTGAAATGTTATATGTTTGTTTGATTTTTTTAATACCACAATGCCATCCATTTTGACCGCGAGGAAATAACAATGGATATTGTAATGGATCATAACATCCATAGTAGTAATTTACCAATTGTGATTTTTCATTGTGGGTGTATATTCGAATATGAGGTGTAGAAACTTTTTCATTTGGTTGTTGTTCTATCCAAATTGCCCTACTTCGAAGAGGCGGTTGGCAAATTATATGTTCGTTGATCTAAACCCGAGAATTTGATTTAAGGGCAATGTAGAATTCGAGATAGTTTTGGAACATTTGTTAACGACTTTAGAAAGATAGTATATGGGTTAGCTTTTAGTATATTCATCAAGTTTACTACAATGGATTGACTAAGATTAGCTGGTAAAGTCATTCGATTTGTTATGTCAGCTTCATTATCATAGAAATACAGTTGTAAATTTTTTGGTCTTTCATTTGCAGCAATTAAATCATTAATAAAGTGATACATTTGCCCCTGAACTCTAAATGTATATATGCCGTGATTCATATTCAAATCTTTTTGCCGCACAAAATTTACAATCGAAAACCTTTTTAGTTGCACATAATTTTTTGACAACAAATTACGGTTCAGTAAATTGATTTCCAATGTTTTTTTTTACCTGTACATGATAAATTATAATACCATTATGAACAGAACTTAAATGTAGTATTAGTTTAGCAAAAAGAGACGTACATGTATTTGAAGTAACCAGTGAGGATGACATCTTCTTTGCCTCATCATATCTACGCGATGTTGAGCCTAATATTTGAAGATTCAATATTCAATATTTAGAAAGATAGAACTTATGTGATTAGTTGTAATTTTCCAATTTACTCTGACTTACCTATTTCAAAGGTAGGGATGCATCCAGAAGTGTCGAAAGCCACAGAAGTGTGTCCTAAAAAATAGTTGAAGATTATGTGTTGTAATTGATCACAAATCAATTTTATGTATAAAGGTTTACATACACTAACAGAAGTGAGATTATGCGTAAATTTAACTTTTCTAACCTTCATCTGTAGCTAATGAAGGATGACAAATTGTAAGCATATTTTGGTCTCCTTTTTGGTTGTCGACCTGTGATGATGATATCATGTTATTTGAATGCTGCAAGAGACGCTGCCTTTTTTATTTAGCTCTTTTAGCTTGTTGTTGCGATAGAAGTAATTGTTTTCTTTGTGGTGACATTTGCGCATATCTAGTACGACGTAGCATATTTCTGTGGATACGTTGTTGTTCCTTGATATTTTCAAGCTCCTGGAGTGCATCGTCATTGCTCGTTGACATTCCTGTTGCAATGAACTGTAACTTAATAAAGAGACTTAAAAATCAACATTTTTCTTTAATTCATGCATAGAAAAGTTCGTTGTTATAGCAAAAAAAAAATCATTACAAAGAATAATCAAGAGACGACACTTCAAAATAACTGCACCCTAAATATTAAGATTCATATATGAAAGATCAAAAACACACATCTAATTAAGATACTCCACATAAAATATAATAGTTGTACAGTTCTCTTTTAGTTTGTGAAGGCTAAAATAAAGTTCACAGAATTTTAATTATTTCTGACATCACTAAACCATTCTTTACTAAGAAGTTTGAAAACGACTTTCATCAAATATATTAATGTGGGAAGGAAAGAAGAAAATCCTATAGACCGCAAAATTGTGAATTCACCCTATAAGGAATTTAGTGTTACAGTCTCTACTCAAATCAGAAATTCATAGTCAGTAAATCGAAAATCGAATCAAAACGGGGAAAACCTATATTTTCTTGGTTTGATTTGGTAGAATTAAGGTTGGTAGGTGTACCTAATGTATAACGATATAATAATTTCTCCTAAAAAATTGATAGATTGTTTGAATATCAAGCTTCTACTCCATTCCAGTTTCTAATATACAACATCTGCTCTTCTTCAATACTTATGCCTAACTCCAGAACGAAGAGTATTTTGTAAATGCACCAAATGGGGAGACACATTGAAGGAAGAAGATTAAGAAAAAGGAAGAACCAGTAAGGAAAACAATAGTATTATTTTTGTTGTTTCAACTATATTATCGAAAACTATTGGCCTATCAGTATGAAAATTATGCACTTAATAAACAAGTCAATAGAATATCCAAAAAGAAACTATAATTCAAAATAAACATTGGACTGTGCATTTATGAGCAAAGTGAAAATATTACAATTTTGAAAGTCAGAACAACTACATAAACATATGAATTTCTCCTTTAACATGATGCAATTAGGCAATGAAAAACGCACAAAAATTTATATAACATGCGTATAAGAAGAAATTCTTCTCATAAAACATCAACTTCTAAAAATTAGCTACTAAATAATAAAGCAAGCTTTTAGTATCAAAAGTAATAATCAAAATAGCATATTTGCACGCCACACACATGTTAAACAAAAACCATAACAAAATTTTGAAAATTGAAAGCAGAGAAGAGCAAATACAAAAGATTTTGAAAGTTGCTCCGAATTAAAGTAAACTCTCTAAGTTTGGAACTTCTCAAAATGAAAAAAGGGAAATAGGAAGAAATTTACAGTATACTAGTTGAGAGGTCTTTGCTAATATGTGATAAAATATTTTTTTCATTGTACCTCTTTTAATTGGACTCGTCACTGCCAAATTGAGATGGGTCTACAGTCTTGTGCATAGGAGATGAAGAACTGGATTCAACATAGGAATTTTGTCCATGCAAGATACCTACAACCACATACCAACAAAGCAGCAAAAATTGAAAGCAATATCAAAACAATCAAACAAACAGAACCCAAAATCCCAAAAAAAAAAAACCAAAGCTTACGGCGTCCAGTAGATCCCAGTGTAACAAAGTTTAACCAAAATTCGTGGAGGAAGATGATGTGAAAGCAAAGAAAAAAAATCAGAGAGCAAGAAAGCAAAGTGAAAGAGGAAAATAGGACAGAAAGTCGGAGAAGAGAAAAAGGGAAGCTTAGCAGGAAGAAGAGAGATTGCAGAGTAGAAAGAACTTTGAAAGCCTTTGGTATTCTGGTGGTTGGCAGGGAAAATAAAAATAGAAATGGGCATACTGTAGCAAATACATGGATAAGGCTTTGATTTTGGACCTATCTAGTATTGGTACAACTTTGTAGAAGGACACGTGTTTATTCAATAGTGAATAGGGCTTAATGGTACAGTACAATTTTTTATACTATTGGTACAACTTTGTAGAGCTGTGTTGGTACTCTTCTTGTTGTCTTATATATAAGGGTAATACTACACCCAACACATGCTTTCAACTCATCATTCAACATTTTTGTCATACAAATTTCATTTTTTAGTAGCAATAATGGCAATCAAAGTTCATGGCCCTATGTTGTCACCTGCTGTTGTGAGAGTTGTAGCTACACTCAAAAGAGAAAAATCTTGATTTTGAACTTATTCATGTTGATTTGCAAAATGGTAATCACAAGAAGGAACCATTCATTTCCCTAAATGTAAGTAAATACGAACAATAGTAACATATCTAGTGAAATATTCTATCGTATCATGACATTGTTTTTTCATCTTTCTTTTTTGACTAAAATAGTTGTTGGTTCAAATAGATCGATTTATTTATATATATATATATATATATATATATATATATATATATATATATATATATATATATATATATGTCTTGAATAGACCCTCTTCGTCAAAAAATTACATCATATATATAGAAGAAAAATATATACCACGTATATTTTGTATCAAAAATATTGGATTCAAATGAAATGGTAACCAATGGATTCATTTTTTATATTAATTGGGTGAATTCGTATTGATTGGGACTTAGGATATAAACAATAACAACATATATTTAGTGTAATTCCACGAGTGGGGTGGGGAGGGTATCTACCTTTAGTTTGGTGCAAAGATGTTATTTTCGATAGACTTTCTGTTTAAATGAAATTATATGTCGATAGCCTGATTCTTGCTCATTAATCAAATTTTAAATTGAAGAGTAATCTTCTTATAATTGTCTTTTGATTGTTAATTCAGCCATTTGGTCAAGTTCCTGCTTTTGAAGATGGAGATCTAAAGCTTTTTGGTAAGTTAAGTTTCTTTTATGCATTCATAATTAATTTTTTTTATACAAATATTTGTGATTTTACATGTATATCTATATGTGTTCTCATGTTAAAAGTACTGGATTCAACAAAGTGTATTCAGAATTTGAACTTTATAAGCTCGAGTTTTTAATTATACCACAACCTATTTTTTTTTATTTTTTTATTTTATTTTTATTTTTTTTTGAAGAAACATACTAGTATTTTATTGATAATAGTGCAGGTACAAATCTGTTCCGCCCTTGATTTTCCTTTCATAAGATTTATCCATAATTCGAGGGCCATTAGTGACGTATTTCTCGAACTAGGATGATTTAGATTTCACATCTATATGAATATTCCATGAATTTGTGGAATATTCGAGAATATCCATGATTCGAGGGCCGTTAGTGGCGTATTTTTCGAACTAGAATGATTTAGATTTGACCTCTATATGAATATTCCATGAATTTGCGAAATATTCGAGATGCTACCACAACCTATTTGATTTACAAAATCTAAGTAAAATTTACTGGTTCGAATGAACAAATAACATGTATACTAGTTTCACCTTTGATTTAGTTGAACCAATAAGTTTATACTATGTTTGTCTCAAACAAATTCGATTAATTTGAATTTGTGCAAACAACATAGCCAGTAATTAGTATAGTTCCTCAAGTGGGGTCTGGAGAGGATAGGTTGTATATATGCATACCTCAAGAAAATCGTTTTTCAAAACTATATTGTATTAACGTATGACCTATTTAAGGATAAAATGCTCCAATTTATCTTTTTCCTTTGGTTTACAAGATCTAAGTAGAAGTTACTAGTTCGAATGAACCCACAACTTGTATACTATGTTTGTCACATATTCAGTATAGTCTTATAAGGGGGTCTGGGGAGGGTGATATGTATGCATACCTTATTCTCTACCTTCGTGTGGTAGAGAGAATGTTTTTGATAGACGTTGATTTTTGTGAATTATTATGAATGCAGAGTCAAGAGCTATTACACAATACATAGCTCACACATATGCTGACAAGGGGAACCAACTCTTACCCAATGAACCAAAGAAAATGGCAACCATGTATGTATGGATTGAAGCTGAAGCCCAAAAATTTGAACCTGTTGGTTCAAAACTAAGCGATGAGATTGTCATCAAGCCAATGTTGGGCATGGTGACTGATGATACAATCGTGGCGGAGAACGAAGAAAAACTTAGCAAACTTCTCGACGTGTATGAATCTAGACTCAAGAATTCAAAATATTTGGGTGGTGATAGTTTTACCCTAGCTGATTTGCACCACGCCCCGGTTTTGCACTACTTGATGGGGACTAAAGTGAAGAGCTTGTTCGATGCTAGGCCTCATGTTAGTGCTTGGGTTGCTGATATCTTGGCTAGGCCAGCTTGGGCTAAGTCACTTTAGTTGACTAAATAGTAAGATTTAGAAACAATAGCTGGAAACGGCTGCTAATATCTCGTAGGCTGAGGAGCAAAGTATGGTCTATGTATTACTAGTAGGTTTAATAAAATATAGGCCATAGTAACCTTATTTTGTAATTTGTTTGCTTTTTGGTGCAACTCTTTTTACTTATCATCCTTGTGATTGGAGTGTTTGTTATATCGTAAGACGTTCTCTTTTATTGAATTCTTCTTGTGATCAGTGAATCGTATCAACTATATCTAGCATCAATTGGAAATAACCTTTCTACCATATAAAGATAGAAATAAAGTTATATACATTTTACTCTTTTTAAACACTACTTGTAAGATTATATTGATTTGTTGTGATTGTTTAATAAAACAATATTTTCATTCCATAAAAAGTAAATAGTAACATTTATGTATATTATATCCTTTACATAGCCTCATTTATGAGAACACATTCGGTATGTAATTGCTATTATTGGGGGTGTGAGATGGTAGGATTATGGGGGTGGGGCGAAAGATAGAAAACAGAGAGGATACAATCAATATAAAACGTCATTTGTGGAATTTATTTTTCATATTTTTAATATGAAAGTTACTTTTCTCATTTTAAAACTTATTTTTTCGAAAAAAAAGATATATCCATACCGAACGCATATATAAAGCGTCATTTGTGGAACTTATTTTTCATATTTTCAATATGAAAGTTACTTATCTCATTTTAAAACTTATTTTTTCAAAAAGACCTTTTTATCTTTTTGACTATCCATACCAAACGCACCGTAAATAAAACTAGAAATAAAATTGCGCATCCGGGGAATCGAACCCCGGTCAGTACCGTGGGAGGGTACTATGATACCACTACACCAGATGCGCTGTTTGATAGGAAATATTACAACAACTTTAATCGAATTAAAGTTCAAAAGTTAATATTAAATTGTCTTCTTTCATTCATTCGTAACAAGTATTTAAAATTTGAATGTATTTTTTCAAAAAATATGAAATATAATTTCAATGCGGGTTGCTATTTAAAAAGTGAAAATAAAAATATAATTTTAGGTGTTTATCAAATTTCAAATATAACATATTGTATTTAAAATCTTTATGATCACACGCTAATTTTCAAATAAAATGACAAACTCTCGTAACGAAATGGATAATATAGATTTCTTCCATCCATATGGCTAGTTTCAACAATGAATATTAACTAAAAGTGATCGGAATCGATACTTATTCTTTATAAGAATTCAAATCTATTTTCCAACATAAAAAGACGATGTCTTAATCCACTATCTAATAAAAAGAAACAGAAAGGCATTCCATATATACTTTAGCTTCAAGAATATAAAGGGTTCAAATTGTTTCTATATGTCATTCAAGATTCTATTTGTGTGATCAGGTTATTCATTTAAATAACAAGTAATTACTCAGCAATGAACACTAATTAAAAATAATTGAAAATGAGTAATAATATATTCGACATAGAAGGTGATATCTTAATCATCAAAACAAAAAGGATCAGAAAGTCACTTTTCATTATACCTTAACTTCAAGAATATAAATGGTTTATTTTCTTTCTATATGCAATTTTAACTATTGTTTGCGTGATCAATTAAAGTAGAATTTGATATTAGATATAATTAATAGAATTTTCTAGCATCACGATACCTTTATTCTCCCACCAGAACCTTCTACACATTGTCAAAAAAAATATTTTTTAAAGTTATATTACAATTATTACTACTATATAAATAATATAATTTTTCATTAAAGAGGATTTATCTGAACTCTCTTAGCCTCAAGTCGGCTTCGCTCTTGCGTTTGTGTGTGATTTTTTTATTTTTTTTTATATAAGGTGTTTTTAACATGTCATTTCGATTTTAATCAAGGTTAATATGTATAACTAAAAAAAAAGTGTGAATAAATATATACAAATATTTTTCTTTAAAATTTTGAAATTAAATTGTCTAATAAAAATACTGAATTATATCTTCATATACTCAATTCAAAATTTACCATGTTATGATATATTTGATCTTGACTTTTTCATGTGTTTACTTCTTCGCACTAGAATCAATTTTTGTCTTTTTCTAGAATCACATTCTAGAGAATTCAATTCTCTATCTAACCAACTCATTGAATTGGATTCTATCACGTCAGAATAAAACAAATCCACAATAATCCCTTTATATTTCGTGTTCAAATTCTCTACTTTTACTTTGCTTTTTTCATCAAATATTTTATTTTATTTTTTACAAAAAAAGAGAGAATTTTTAATTCAAATTATTGAATAGCAAAAATGGGAGAGGAAAAATCAGTGATGGTGGTTGGAATAGAAGATAATCAACATAGTTTTTATGCATTAGAATGGACTTTGGATCATTTTTTTACAAATTATAATTCTAATTCTCCTTTTAAACTTGTTATTCTTCATGCTAAACCTACTCCTGCTTCCATCATTGGTCTTGCTGCTGGTCCTGGTATGTCTTATTATTTTTTTCGTTTCAATTTATATGACAGTATTTGATTACACGTTGCTGAGTTTTTGAGATTTTTAAGACACATATTGAAAAGTACTCTTAAGCCTCATGATTAAATTTGTTGTATTTGGTATGGTGGAAAATGTTCTCTTTGAAAGATGTATTTTTCAGAAAGATATGTGATCTTTTATTTATTTTCTTCTATTTGATACGTAAGTAAAAAGTATTAATTTAAAAATATTTATATATAATTTATTATGAAAGATGAGATGTGTGGAGAGTAGGAAGATACGTCAATGTAGAAAGCTATTTGTTGAATACTTTTATCGAAAAAAAGTTGTTTTTCTCATGTTTGAAAAACTTACTAATTTTCTAATTGAGATATAATTAGGTAAATAAAATAGTGTCTCTATAATTATAAAACATGTTAATGAAATGATCACACAATTCGATGTAGTATTAGAGTAAAATAGAGGTGATGAGTTCAAAACTAACATTATTTATCAAAAGTATTAAAAAGGAATTTTGATATGCTTGTTCTATGAAAAAAGAAATAGGTAACACATGAGGGGTGTGAAGAAACAATTAAATAAATAAAAGCATGTTCTCCTAATAGTTTAATATGAGACAAGTCACATAATTAAATTTTAGTTATAATATATAGAAAACTAGTATTAACAAATAACTAGGCAAGAAAAAGAAAAAGTGAATTAAAGTATGTTCGTTTGCTGTCTTGTTCTCTATCGCGAATTGAGATCGCTCACTAGCTCGAAAAATCTCAAAAATATATGTAAATTATGTCTTGATTTTCCTTTTTTTTTTTTATGACTTGTGTAGGGAGTGTGGAAGCTTTTTCAGCCATAGAGTCTAATTTAAAGAAAATTGCTGCAAGGGTTGTAGAGAAAGCTATGGAGATATGCAAAGCAAAATCTGTAATTTATTATTATTATTATTAAAACAATCTCTTTTTTTCAAAAAAAAATTATTTTATATACAACATTAATTCAACTTGATTGATTTCTTTAAATATTTTGTAGGTGGATGTTGTAGTTGAGATTGTGGAAGGTGATGCTAGGCATGTCCTTTGTGAAGCTGTAGAGAAACTTCATGCCTCTGTTTTAGTTGTTGGTTGTCATGGTTATGGAGTTATAAAGAGGTAAGTTTAATTTATATACGCTGACAGTATATAGCTTGTTTATATTTCTAATTAACGGGTAATTCTCTATAATAATTCTAGTATTGTCAATTTTACCTACTATAACATGTTGGTTCCAATTTTTATCAGGTTATCGATTAACGTTTATTATGTAGGTTTTTGGATGATGGCCTTATAGATGATCCGACCTTAGATTAGATAGAAGAGCATAGAGGTCGAGAATTAGGATAGAAAGTTAGTAGTCGAGCGATTTCTCTTGAGAGAGTGTGGCTCTAGTTGGAGTACCTATTATGCTCCCTCTTCTCCTTATCATTACTATTACTAATATTATTTGTCTTACTATATTTTTCTTTTCCTTGGTATTTCAAACTTGTTTCTGGAAAAAAAAATTAGCGGAGGATCTATCGAAAACAGTCTCTCTACTTTGCACAAGGTGGGGTTAAGATCTATGTATACTATACCCTCTTAAAACCTCGCTTGTGAGATCTCACTGGGTATGTTGTTGTTTACTTTATAGGTGGCGTGATTGTATTCAAATTTATTTACACCATCAATGCTTATAACTTAAACTTGTTATTGTGCTAAACTCATTATTGATTGTGCAGGACTGTTTTGGGTAGTGTAAGTGACTATTGTGCTCATCATGCCCACTGCAGTGTGATGATTGTGAAGAAACCAAAGACTAAAACTTGAATTGTTTCTACTTGGCATTTGATTTGGTGTGTTGTCCCAGTGAATAAGTCTTAAAGATAACAAATATGTGATCTATTTCTTCAACTCCAGGAGGAAAAGGAAAGAAACTCAGTTGTTTGTGTGTACTTATTTGATTTCTTCACTCTCAGTATCTATATTTTACAAGGTTGTAGTTGTTGTGTACCATGTTGCCTAAAAAAATATTTCAGTGTCTTGTGTAGTGTGGATCACAATGTTATGTATGAAATAAATCACTATGAGCTATTCTGTCCTAAGTTTTCCCTTTCGTCGATATGTTTAGTCATTCTAAATTTACCTAAATTCGAAATCTATTTATGATGTCAATGGTTCGCCTTACAAGGAAGGGGAAGAAAGCTACCCTCATCACAAATATATCAAGGTTGTCCACAAGAATGATTAACAGCGTACAAACTTGTTATACAACTAATGGAGCTTCTTAATCAGAGGGATCCACACTTCTTTCAAAAAAAGTTCTATTTTCAATAGAATCAGCTGACAATTGAATTCGATTTTGATCGTTGCTTTCATCTCCTTAATAGGGCGGAAAAGAAGACCACTCTGAAGTCGTTCAAAAAATTGTGGCTTGGAGTTTCTAGACCCATTGACATACTTGTTGGTAGAGCAGAATAGAAAGGCCCTATGAGTAGTTATTCATCTCCTTAATAGAGCGGAAAAGATAGGCCCTCTATGTTGTTCAAGAATTGTTGCGTTGAATAACAAACTCAGGGCAAGGAATGGATACAACTAGTCAGTTCTATTTCTCGAAGTGGGACGAGAAAGGGCCATCACAGAAGGGAAATAAACATCCTTCAATCACAAAGATCTAAGGTGACAGGCCTTATGCCATCAGCAAACCAGGGCGTAAGGTTGCATAACACACCACCCTCCCCAGACCCTACTTGTGAGATTGCACTGGGTACATTGTTGCATCAAGAAAACAGAAACAAATCAGGAAAAGAACTTACGAAGTCACAAGAGTGCAGACAATAATGTCATTACATAAGTAGCATTCACCTGCAGGAAACAAATAACAAAATCTGCAAAAATCCAAGACATAATTTTCAATTTTTGCAATCATACATGCTGCAAAGTTTTCTTAAAATACTAGAATACTGCAATCTTTCCCCACGTCTATAGAGAAGGAAAGGTTCACAGTTAAGTTCTATTTTGGTCATGGACCAAGAAATTCAGAAGCCATTCATCTGGACTAGTTATCGGAAAAGATGACACCAACAGCTCAGCTGCTCTATTCAGGCACAGCAGCACACTACTCTCAATCTCAGAACCAGCAGCAACAGCTTAATCCACAACACAGCTCTCACCTGTAAAATTGTAATCAATAGTCAACAAAATAGTTATGATACGTTATGCCTCAAGCAACCGGATGACTGTTCATTAATCTACAAAAGGCCAGATGAGCAAGAGGACCTCGACAAACTCCCACTGCGACTCCGGCTGCGGCTCCTGCTAGGGCTTCTCCTGGAATTGCGTGGTTTGGGGCTTTGCTCCTGCTCGGGCTCCTCCTGGAATTGCGTGGTTCTGGGCTTTTACTCATGCTCTTGCTTCTCCTGGAATCACGCAGTTTTGGGCTCTTGCTTGGACTTTTGCTTCTCCTGGAATCATGAGGTTTTGGGCTTTTACTCGAGCTCTGGCTTCTCCTGGAGTCGCGAGGTTTTGGGCTTTGCTTGCACGTTTTGGGCTTTTGCTCACACGTTTGGGGCGCTGAGACCAATCCAGTCAAATATAAAATGCCAACAAACAAAGAGAGGATTCCAAGTAAAAAAGAGTGTAATCAAATATCTTAATACAAATGTAACAAGACAAAATAGTTCTACCACCAGATACAATATTTCCAAGCTTTCATGTTTATCTTAGAACGAGTCATTTGACTTACAGATGGTACTGGGGATCTGGATCTTGATGGAGATCTGCAAAATGTCCAGAAACAACTCAATTTAATATCCAACCTTCCGCTTAACAACTTTCATCCGACTGCCTTGATGCCACTTCCACGTCGGGTGGCCATAATCAAAGTAGATATGCAGAAACCCGTAACCATATCACCATCCCAAAGAGAAAACAATGACAAGTATGAAGCCATGCAAGTTACCTAGTTAAGGAAGAGTTCTAGTCAATAATTTAAGTTTGTGTTGTTTAAAGACCAATTAACAGGAAGTGAAAGAACCAATTAGCGTCTCATTAGCTTGCCAGATGGCGATCCCAAATTCAAAGTGAAGTTTTAGTATGCCAGTCCAGCTTGACCATCAAAATCCATGATCTTCTTGTTCCCAATCTTAGCATCAATGGACATTTCATGATGCTCATTAGAGGAGAGACACCATAAAAGATTCCTAAGCTGCCATCTAGAAAACAGCATACCTCCACAACAAAATTTGTTGTAGGCAAGACCATATCCACTCAAGATCCTAATATGCATTCCAAGATCCTCGTATATATCCAACATCTAGAAAAACCAACAATGTGATTTCTCATATTTACAAAGGAAACAATAAATGATACCTTGACAACACAGAATATTTTCCCGACGTTTCCAAAATGCAAAAATTGCAAGAAGCATAGGAACAACCAACTTCTAAATCCAACACCCAACAACTATTTTGTTTCTAATGGATTCTGAAATGCAGTATCAAGACATCTTTTCATAACTGAATGACCAGTTGACCACATATTTAATAGCAGAAGTTGCAATCACAGTTGGACACAGCATAATTAAAAGAAAAACAACAATCCTATGCACCGAGAGCAGATGTTCAGGACTCTGCACTTATGATGTTCCCTAGCTTGTCTGGTTTATCAAATGGTTTGACATTGCTTAGGTTCAAAAAGATCTATCACCCTGAAGCAGACTGGGTTTTTTTGGATACACACCCTGAAGCAGAATGAAATTAACATTGGCTATCTCTATGCCGCCCAAAAAAGATGTAGAATTGTACCTAACCATAATAAAAGGCCTCTTGAAACTACAATAGGAGCAGCATCTTAGCTAATGACAGCTAACCAGTTACCCACTAAGCCATTGCACACTGATCTAGAATCTTGACAAATTTCCAAAAGGTTCACTTACAATTTTGAAAAGACGATATTGATCCAAACTGAATGAGGGATTAGAAGCTTAACGTTCATACGCAATACACATGATCTGTTGCTCTATATATACGGGGGAAAGAAGGCCGTTGTGGGGCCAAAACTTACCACATCTATCGTAAATAATGTACAACCAAAATAATGCTTCTCGAAAAATCAAGAAGGGGGAACAATTAAAATCATTTTGCAGATGAGATTTGCAATTTGAATTTGTCAAATTTACAAGCAACTTGTGTGAAAAATGTTAAATTGGTCACACTGCAAAACAACTTTTTGCTTCAAAGCCATCTCATGTCAACAACAATGCAAAGTCTAGTCAAGATTAAGTGTTGGAAACAAAGTGCTCAGCTGCTTGCCCACTAAATGAATGAGGTGCAAGATGCAACAGTTAATTCCCAGGTTTCACAACGAAAAGATTAAAATGATTCAAATAAACTGATAGATACAAGGACTTTTGTCTCAAAAAAGACAAGTACAAAGACTTGAATAAAAATATACATTAACCTTGTACTATATGCTACTTTTACATAACCTGCCCCAACAACAAAACGGATAGCATACGAGCAGTAAGGAAGATTACCTTGATAAAGAGCGCCCTTTTTACCCAGAACGGGGCTGAGAAGAGACAGATCTAGAACGAGATCTTGTACGCTTTGACGATTTAGCTTTAGGAGATTTGCTGCTAGGAAAGAGAGCAGCAATGAGATACATAGTAGCATTCAAAGGTGAAGTAACAAGCTATGAAGTAACAAACTATAAAACCTGCAAACTACATAATCCACACCTTCTGCTCCGGCTACGACTGTAACTGCGGCTACGGCTACCACTCTTTCCTCTCGAGTAAGAACGGCTGCGGCTTCTAGAATCATGCTCTTTCACCTACATAAGACAATGCAATATTTTTTGATGAAGCATAAGACAATGGTATAGGCTAACAAAGGAAAAGGCACTAAGCAGCCTATAATCATAATATTTGAGTTATAAAAACATCATACCCGAATTGTTGAACGGGAAAAAGCATTCCGAAACTCAGATTCATCAAGTTTTTTTATCTACATACAAGGAACATTATTTACACTTGTTAGTCGAGCATAAACGTATTTCATATATCTTGAACAAAAATTGAGGATAATATACAGAATAAGAAAGAGGAGATAACTTACAGCATATTTCATGTCGTCATAGTTGGTATAATCCACAATCCCAGTGGTCCCTGAAGAGCAAAACTGATTGTTAGCGCACCATCCACCACAAAAGAATCACTTAAGGAGAGTAAATTCACAAGTCATAGCAAGATTAGGGGTGCTTGACACAACGAAAATTGAGTAGAAGCACAAGAAATTATTTCAAAGATAAGGCAGCACCGCATTTGATTACAGAAATAAGAAAAATCTGAAGCACATTATTTCCACAGGTCCTTGAACTGCTCAGCTATACATTTGGGCCATTTTAGTCACAACTCACAACCACAACATTGAAATATCCAATAAATTTCAGCTGACCCTAGATTTTGAGTGGCAATCACCGTTTTGAATTCCATTTAAATACGGTAAAATCAACTATTAAATTCCTATTTTAGAGTCAGAAACAATCTTTGCCATCTGTCAATTAACTGTCTTAACTATAAAGGCTCTAGTATATTCATCCTGACAAAATGATTGACAATTTTCTATGTAAAACCTAATAACAAGCTAACTGAAACAATTAAAGGAAAGAAGGAAAAAGAGATCTTATTGCATGATCTGAAACAATTAAAGGAAAGAGGGAAAAAGAGATCTTATTGCATGATCTGGCACTAAGCTACCTTTTTGGAGTTGAGTTAGGCCCAATTGTCCACTTCCCTTAACATGGTATGGTATTAGAGCCAGACCCACTCCTATTCTTGGTGTATCCATTGTTAAGCCCACATATTAGATTAGCCTCTTTATTATCTGCCTTATTCAAGGTTGGTAACATGCAATAAGCCAGATAGCAGTATTACATCCAGACACAAATCAACATTTATTCAAAGAGTGAGGAATACACAGGTAAGCACAGGGTGTTATTAAACATGGAAGATTAAAAAAATAAGCTCTCTTATTTCCTTCTATCTTCTCCTTATCGTCCAACAGAGCTCCCACTTGCCTCTCCAACAATGCCCCAAAAATAATTGATCTCCTCTTCTACACCACCTGGGTTGAAACATTACTGCCTTTCCTCAACCCTAAACCAAGGATTTCTTTTAGACTTCTCTCCTTTTTCTTTTTCAGCTCTATTTTATTTTTCCCTGCTATTTTTTTTACTTTATGCATTACCCCTACAATTTTTTCATTTACTTTTTCTTGATGTTATACTCTTTTTAACTTTCTGTAATTCTTTCTTGGTTTATTATATTACTATGGCACCAAAAGAGAAAATAGTTTTCTGACTAGAACGGATGGAACTATGTTTTGAATGATGATGTACAACGACAAACTTCAGTCAAAGGATATATAATATATCAAACCTGACCATTTTACCAGGATTAGTAATAGCACCCATAATCCCATCCAAACTGAGGGACGCAGTCACTTTATCCAGCCAAGTTGGCTAAACATTATAGAATAAAGTATAAACTAAGCCAGAAGTCATCAAATATATAACTAATGCACGTTACTGCAGCATTCAGCAATTTTGTTCTCAACAATAGCCCAAAACTTTTTAATCATCATTCTCCGATATCATCTATTCACGGGCCATAGAACAAGATTTGGTTTTGATTGGGTCTGAAAAGATAATATTAGCTGTTATAAGGTGGGGAAAGACACTTGCAGTCCCAATGATGAACCACAGTCACATTCAACACAAAAGATTTAAGAAAGGATTGTACTTTGAGAAAGCCCTTCTAATTGCATTATGAAAGATAGTCAGCTCAAGACAGTAAATTAAAGAGCCATCAAAACACTTGAGATTCAAGTTATCCACAGCAAATATATTGCTATTTTCAAAACAAAAGATAAAAATCCTTCCTTCTCCCACCACTTCTCAAAGAAGAAAACCCAAAAGAAAAGACAGAAAAGGAAAAAAAAAAAAAAGGGTAGTTATAGAGACTTGACTCTTAATTTACCAATATAGGTCCTGATATAGGCAAGTTCCTTTGGCATAGTAAAAAACAAACCCTTATATAAACAAAACAAAAGGACAATTAAGAGGAGCATAAAACTAGTATCTGTTGCAAATCATCTTACCACTCCCCTCACGGAAAACTTGTGAGAAACAAACATCCCCAGCTCGACGCATATGATCCTACATAAGAAACATAGATTACCAATATTCAGCGGCTAGAAGATAAATACCGGAAAAGGAAGATCACTTTTAGCCACGGTCCTTATAATTTACCACACAGACACCACTCACCTTGAGATCCTGCCAGGATGCTGAATGGGGCAATCCAGTAACTAAAACTGAAAATAAATAAGTGAATTATATCAAGAAGACATGAAAAGCAATAAAGAAAATTAGGCACACATTAATAACAAACATACCTCGATACTCAGTACGTTTGGGTGCTCCAAATTTGTGATTATTACGACCACCACCATTATGGCCACTATTATTGCCACTATTATAACGATCATTTGACGATGAGTTACCACGCCCACCATGTGCAAGTTCAACCTGCATATATGTAACAATTTCAATAGGCTTAAGTACCTCAAAAAAGAAAACTATTTTGCATTTAGGTGTCTTACATGTATTAGACATGTTAATTTGCCTTGAAAGACAAACTAACCTTGAAAAGAAACACACCTGAATAATGTTGGGATGGATACAGACAATTTATATAACTGATCCCAACTAATTTGGGACAAGCATTTAATAAAGAAGCCTAATGGTTTAGTGAAATGCTAAGGTCAACGAAAATGCAATTAATACATGAATTGGAAACCCTGATTCAAAAATGCAAGTCAATCATACTTCTCAAAAGTAAACAGAGGATACAGTTGATTCATGTGTGTGTATCCTATATGCTGTTAAGATTTTACTAACCCTCAAACGATGCCCATCAAAATCATAGCCATCGCGCCCACGAATAGCATCCTCAGCATCGCGTGCCTCTTCAAACTGTATTTATTTCCAACAAAACAATGTCAAAGTAGCTTAAAATTTGAGAAGGAAATATCCAAAGAAATTCATTTTAGCCAGTGCAGTCAAAACTCACCTCAACAAAAGCATAACCCGGGGGTCTTGGTGGAATTTTCAGATCAATATGTGCTATCGGGCCATACTACAATTACACGCCACACACATTTAAGTTTAGGAGTATAGTAAATGACATCCAACTAAAGTATGAAACTAAGTGTAATACAAGTACCTTGTAGAACAGATCCTCCACTTCTCGCTCACGAATATCACCAGGAAGATTACCAACATAAATCGTCCTACTTGAACGACTCATTGTTCCTAAAAATACAATTAAAACCCACATGAGAAACAAAAAATGGATAAAAGTCATAGAGAACTTGAGTCACAAAAACACAACTTGAGCAATCAGATTGGTTCAGGCACATACATACGGTGTGTTCGGTATGAAGGAAACCAATTTCCAAAAAATGTTTACCAAATTTCTAATGTTCGGTTGGTCAAATTTATGGAAAACATTTTCTCTAGGAAATTAAGTTGCTTCAAAATGACAAAAATGACTTCCTTAATAGAAGTAGTGAAACAAGTTCAACAAATACAATTCCATGTTGATTGTGTTCTCCCCACCCTCCAACCAACCTCATCTTCACCTCACACCCTAGCCCTCATCCCCACCACCCCACCCCCAACTCCAAGAGTATTTGTCTAGATTACATACAAATACTTTTACTATAATATTTTTCGCTTGCCTACCGAACACAACTAAGGAACCCCGTTATTTTCCTAGAAAAAAATCATTTTCTTGCATACAGACCACATTAATAATGGGTACAAAATTACATACACAAACTATGTATATATACTTTAGTACTATTTTTCTTGTATGTAGACTGCTTCTATACTAGATCCGCCTCTAAACAACGTTTTAACTGAATTGAAATACATTTTTCGCTAGGTAAAATGAGAGCAAAAACGGAAGACACTAAAATTAGAAAACAGATCTTGATAGCTATTTCGTTTAACAGATGCCAATTAAACGGACCTCCATGAACAAAGACCGAAGAAACGTACCTTTAACAGAAGATTGATGAAGGACGAAAACACAGAGCACTTAGAGAAGAAGGAGAATTTCGAAGGTTAGGGTTTTAAAGAACAAAGGGTTGAGAATGCTATGAAGCTTATAAATATCTTCTTCTAGAACTTGTTGTCATCTATCCTATTGGGACACGTCCTTCCAAGAGTGTGCTAATTTGGGAAAATATATTATATTTGGTGAATTTTTTTTTCTCACCAACTAGGTGCGCACCTCGATTAATTTTACGCGATATCTAACACGATATATATTGCCTCTCACCAAAGAACATGTATTATAACATAACATATATTGATTTCACGGGATATGTATCACCTCTCACTAGGAAGTGAGATCCCATGGTGTTGGTAAATGAACGTGATGTTTTGTCTCACCTCAATTATTTTGTACTTTTTTTTTTATGGTAAATGAACGTTGAGATCCCACGGTGTTCAACTCACTTCATTGATCACTGGTCACACCCTAGAATGTTATATTTCATGTATCACCAATTGTGTGAGGCTTCTTTTATTGTTGGTGGTTTGAAATTTTACATTATTGAATTTGTTAACTTGTGTGAATAATGAGTTAAAATAACAAACATGTCAAGATCCAATCCAATCCAAATTTGTTTGGGTCATAATGGGTTGGCTATTGTGTAATAGTTATAGAACTGGTCAAGACCCAATGCAGCCCAATTTTTACTAATTTTATTTGTTCTTTTACAGTATTTTAATATTTAATAAAATTATTTCTTTCTTTATCGTGGTTATATATAAGGGAAAACTACACAAATTGAACCAATAAATGAAGGATTAATTACAGAAATTCCACCTTTTAATTTACTTATTATCATTATCCCCTATAAGTTTTACAAATCTCCAAAATCCCTCATTTTCGCGCATCAGATTAGTGTATCTCGCGCATCAGATTAATGTATCAGCGCATCAGATTAGTGTATCTCGCGCATCAGATTAGTGTATCATGTATAAAATGTAATGTATCTTACTTAACGATTAATGTATCTCGCGCATCAAATTAATGTATCGGCGCTTATATTATTGTATCCATTTGAGGGATTTCTGAAATTATAAACTTTTATGAATAGATTGTAATTTTGCCTTAAAAGTATGTGATTTCGTAATTTGCCCATTAATGAAACCGTTTTTACCCAAATTGGGCCCAACACAAACTATTTACCCTTAATGGACTCATGGCCCAAACTATTTACGCCATACCCTTTGACGCATTAATATACAATTACTCTTGATACCATCATAGTATATATATATATATATACTTTTGTGGTATCAAGCAGTATCTAGTAGTGTTTTCAATGAAGCATTGTCTTTTCTTCTTTGATACCATCAGAGTATATATATTCCGATAGTATCAAAATCATCAATTTAGTTAGTTGTCACTGAATCACTATCTTTTCCTCCTTGATACCATCAGAGTATATAAACAATCTGGTGGTATCAAGCAGTCACTAGTAGTGTTTTCGATAAAACCGTTTTTCTTCTTTTTGTAACCACCAATATATATATATACACACACACACTCGCTTGTATTAAGTAGTAATTGAGTAGTGCTTCCAAAGGAAAAACTATTGTTTCTTTTTGATGTCACCATAGTATGTACATACTCCAAAGGTATCAAGTATCAATTTAACTAATTTTCATTGAATCACTACCTCTTTCCTTCCTTAATACCACCAGAGTGTATATAAACTCTAATGGTATCAAAGAGTAACTAGCAGTGTTTTGCTAGGGAATGAAACAAATGTAGTAGACCGAACAAGAAGGGGAAGGATATATATATATAAAAGGAGTAATTGAGTAGTGTTTTAAATGAAGCACTTGTTTTTCTTCTTTGATATCACCATAGTATATACATACTCGATGGTGTCAAGTATCAATTTAGCTAGTTGTCAATCTTTGATACCATCAAAGTATATATAAACCCTAATGATATCAAAGGAGTAACTAGTAGTGTTCTCGCTAGAATGAAACAAATGTTGTAGATTGAACAAAGAAGGGGAAGGATAGTATAAATTGAAACCTGAGATTAAATTAGTCTTAGATGGAGATTTTGGGTTGAAATTGGAATTGGGATCAGATAATGCTTGAATTAAGGTCCACGGAATTTGAGTTGGGGGGTCTCCATAGATGATTCTTGAAACCCCTAAAAGATGATGATGATGAAGATTTGTGTTGGATTATAAAAATGGGTATAAAAGTAATGGGGTATGAGCTTGTAAATGGTTTCACTTTTTGGGGAACAAATATGATTTTCCATGTATATAACATATCAAATTTCTTTTTAAAAAGTGGGTCAATAACCCGCTCAAACTTTAATGAATTGGGAAGATTAGATTTAATTTTACCATCCCTAGCCCAATCCATGTGGTTTATAGGTTTGGTCACTATTTATGAATGAGCTTAAAATGATTAGTTCACCAAATCATGTGGTCTTGGAATTTGATAGGTTAGCCTGGATTGAGACACTATTTTGATTTGCCTTAAAATGATTAATCCAATACAACGATGTGTGAGTCGCATGTTAGGTTGCATCGACCAACCATTTAAATTCATACATGCATTTAGATTGTACTTATAACGAATACATTCCTCACCGAGAGGCTTAAGATGTGTGACATAATTTAATTTTATTTTTAAAAAACAAACGCAACAAATTAATCAAATATCACGCTTCAAAAGATACAGAGGTGTATACAAAAATACAAACAAAAAATAACAGGAGATTGTATTCATTCACACTTGTATTAATTCGCTCTAGTTTCACTTATATTCATTTATAGCTATTATTCATTTGTTACTAACTTGTATGAATTGTATGTGTTCTCTTAATACTAATGTATCAATAAAATATATATAATGCATTTATACATAAAAATAGATATTTGTCTCATGATATGTGATGAATTAAAACACAATGTTTTGATTTAGGGCGCATTAATACATGAATGTATATTGTTAGAAAATATATTAAATACATATTATATAATAGTGTATTGATACATGAATACAATGCATAGACATGTACATATGATGCATGAATATATATGTTTTCAATACTACATTCACGTATGCATGATTTTTTGCAAGGGGTATCACCGGTTAAAAATGAAAAACAATAAATAAAATAATATGTTGCCATTTTAAAAAAGAAAAGAAACAAAACATAAGTAAAACACATTTCACGCTCACTGCTATACTTTCTCTAAAAAGATTTTTAAAAATGCATACAAAATAATCTTTTAAAAATAATAATATTAAATATTTTTTTTATATAAGCCCATGAGAGAAGGGTGAATGGATAACTTCAGATGTAACTTAAAATATACGAGAAAGGGTGAATGGATAACTTCAGATGTAACTTAAAATATACGAGAAATGACGACTTTCAGGTTCAAACGCGTGATCTTGATCGTGGAACTAGCACGGATAAACAACGAAGGAATATAATTATATTTTTTAACTCATGAATACAAGTTGATTGTTGATACAGTTGCATTAGATAACTTCAACCTTGAATTTTCAAAATCACCAATTTTACCTCAAAATCTACACTAAGAGATCTTAATTTCAAGGGATTAATTTTTTGTGATGTATCAAATCTTTTTAGAACAACACTCATTTAAATTTTAGAACAACACTCATTTAAATCTAGTAACAATTTTAATGAATTTATGTAAGAACATTAAATTATTTTCCTATTATGGTTAAGCTTTAGATTATTTTTTTTGGGTTTAAATAAATTATATATATATATATATATATTTCGATGAAGTAGTGTCACATGACACCACTTTACCCTTTGTAGATCCGCTTCTGATTACATTAATTGATACAAGAATATAATAATAATTTTTAACTCATGAATACAAATTATTTGTTGATACAGTTGCGTTAGATAACTTCAACCTTGGATTTTCCAAATCACCATTTTTACCTCAAAATCTGCACTAAAAAATCTTAATTTCAAGAGATTAATTTTTTGTGATATATCAAATCTTTTAAAACAACACTCATTTAAAACTAGTAACAATTTTAATGAATTTTTGTAAGAACATTAAAATGTTTTCCTTTTTTATGGTTAAGCTTTTTAGGTTTATCTTTCTTGAGTGTAAATAAAGAATTTTGATTTTGCTTCTTATAATTTTTTTTTAAAAAAGTTTAGGTATGTAAGTTATTTTTCAGCTAATTTTATCCATATTTGTTAACTTCAAATTGATTTTTTTCATTAATATAATTTCCTTTTCTAATATTGTATTTCATTGATTTATTTCATATTAACGTTAAATTTTTTTAAATTTTATTCAAGTCGATGTGTATTTAATGTTAATTTATATGTATAATTTGAGTTTACTTTAAATTATTTTGATTAAGAAATTTATATTATTTCTAATTATAATCAATTATTTTTTATTGTCTATTTCAAGTTGATTAATTTGTGCAAAATATTAAGATATTTTTCTAATATAGATAATTATTATCAACAAGGACGTGTTAAATACATGGTAGCAAAACAACTGTCTCAAACAGTAATTCTTAATGATTCCAATAGAGCAAAGAAGAAAGGTTGACTCACATTTCTTAAAACCTTTGACAAGCTGCATCACGGACAAATGCATTTCATTTTATGGCACTAGAATAAGCGGCACCACGCACGAACCTTCGTAATCATTGATATTAAGCTAATTGAGATGTGGCGAAATAAATGGAATATCAATAGCATGAATGCAGTTTCTTGAGATGATTTGTAGAAAAAATTCTTCATAAAATTATCCGTTGTCTCTAAAGCTAACGATTCATTTGTTGATAAGCGAACAAAAATAATTAAACTCGCGCGTGGTGAATTCACACTTTACTACCTTATCGTTCCTCTTTTAAATATGATATATGCGAAAACATTCATTACAATATAGTCTAACTAGCTTGAAATTTGTATATAATATATTGTTATTTATTTTATTTTTCTCTTAAATATTTATTTTATTCTATCGTTAAACTTATATAATTTCACCGTCTTCTAAAAAAATGAAAAATGACGAAAGATAAAGTTTATCGTATGAAAAATCTATTAGGTTTAGAGTATCAATCTATGTGGTATTGTGAGTGTCAAATATTTATAAATTATTTTTCATACATTAAAATATTTTTAACCTTAAATAAATGGCATATTAGGATTTTATTGTCATTATTATATTTAGACAGATTTGCATTAGGACAAACAAAATTCTATTTAGGACAAAAACAAATATTGAAATAAATTTGAATTTTGAAAGACCATTGACTGTAATATTCAGTCAGCACACACACACGCACCATTCACGTATTCTTTAGCGCGTGAGTTACCGCCACACTATAAATAACATAAGCGGGAGCAGTTCCCATTCATCAAGCAAAAAAAAGCAGAATTCACATTTTTTCATCGCTCTAGTCGCCTAAACTCGTTCGCTAAGCTTTTTTTAGGGCTTTGATTTCTCCGGCCAATGGCGTTTTTACCGACTTCATCATCATCACTGCCGGAGATATCACCGCCGTCTTCTCCGACTTCATCATCATCGTTGGAGTTTCCTGTTTTACCAGTTGCCGCTTTGAAGAGCAAAATCATTCAGAAAATTCAGGAGAATCGCGTCACTCTTATCATCGGTGAAACTGGTTGCGGTACTAATTCTTCTCTTGCTCAATCTCTATATAAGTAGTTGCTGAACATGTATATACTTATTTTGGACTCTGATTATATATGGAATGTATTTAGAGCTGCTTTATCTATGAGAATCGGAATCGGACTGGATATATGTACATTGAAGGTTTTGATTTTTTTTTTTGATAAACGCGCACTTGTATTAATTTCACGGAATACCTACCACTAGCAACATGTAGATACTAAGAAATCACTCAGTGTTTTGTTTTTGCTGGGATTTGAAAATAATAATTATTTTTAATGGAGTATATGTCATAAAAGATGTTTCATTTTCTTGAACGAACTTACAGAACTTAAAATTGTAGTTCTAGTGGTTACTTTTCAAATTTCAATGATCTAATGGCATACTGACGGATGATAAAAAAGTATACTGAATCATTGGAGTATGGAGAGAGAGAAAGAAAGAGGCATTTTTAAGTGTCATGGGAGTAGAATAACATGCACATGAGTCTTGGTATTTTATAGTTTTTTTCAATAACTTGGTGATCGGGCCAGCTTGTGTACACCTAGGTTATGATACGTGCTACCTCACACCAAAAGTAGTCTAGTCTAGATAGATGAGAAGAATTTACCTTGTGTTTTTTTTTTTTTGTTTGTTGGGGTTTGAAACTCGCTCTTTAAGGATTGGTCCACTTTGTAGACCACTAGGTCAAGCCCTTGAGTGCGAAGTCATTGCTTTATATTGTGGATTCATCTAACACGAAATTCTCGTTAGAAATGCAAGTGTTTGTCCCTGTAGAATTACCATAAGGGTTTGACTTTGTCACACTTCCTTTAAGTTGTGTGATCAAGAGCAAGTGTATGATTTAGTGGCCAATGAAGTAATTCGAGAATTATGAGGTCTCAAGTTCGAATCTCAGTGGGGTCAAAAAGAATAGATGATTTCTTTCGACATGTCAAAGCCTTAGTGGTCATAGTTGTTGGAAAAAAGATTTCCAACAAAGTAAATTTTGTTAAATGTGCACAACATTTGCTTAATGTCATGCTATTGTTTTAGAATTTATCAATATGCTCGATTCAATTGGTAACTTGCTGCTTGGTTTTTAAGGAAAAAGCTCGCAAGTTCCTCAGTTTCTACTGGAAGCAAACATGGAACCCATACTTTGTACACAGCCAAGGAGATTTGCTGTGGTTGCAGTTGCTAGAATGGTAGCAAAGGCTCGCAAATGTGAAGTAGGTGGAGAAGTTGGTTACCATATAGGACACTCGAGAGTTTATTCAGAAAGGTAGGTTTTGTTGGTTTTCTCAGATGAACTCTTCATCCATGCCTTGCTTGAGTTTCAAATTTTCACTCATAATGTTTGAGTTGGTCACTATTCTTCTTCTGATCTGAAGTTCGAGTGCGTTACATCCTATAACAGAAGTTATATATCATACAGCAAAAGCAAAAGTTTACATAATATAAAAAACCTTTTGGTGCACCTGCATGGGCAGCATGTTTGGATAGTTGAGTAACATAGTCTTTACTCTTGCCTAGGGTTCACTTATGAGAAAACATTTTATTTGACGAATATCATTTAGTTTAAACACACATGCGCAGTTTTTAACGTTAAGAGTCTTAGGGTGTGTTCCAACAGCTACTCATTATCTCAAGCTTGAGGTCGATATATAAAATCTCACAATTTTGCCCTATTTGGTGTACTGTTTTTATATGGGCTTTTCCCCATCCCTCTAATCACCAGTAAAAACATTAGTACTTCAAAAGAAATCCAATTATCTGCGATTCACCGACACTAGAGGTTCTCTAAATTTACCACTGACATGCAAATCTCTAAATAGACTAGAAAAGATTCCTAAGAACGCTGGCTGTAAGGTAAGCATATCATCATGACTACATCTTAGGCCCCATTAGTCATGTCCCCTAAATGAATCTTTTGCGTCCATTGAAACTAATGATGAAACGGAAATAGAAGCACTATGTTGACATTAGTACATCTGCATTTGGAACTAATGATGAAACGGGAAATAAAATTCGTCTAAAATCAAAATTAGTAATTTATAACATACAGTAAACTAATTTAAAACATATATTCTACTATATATAAATATATATATATATATATATATATATATATAAGAAGCTAAGAGCAGCTTCATAATGAAACTTCCAGCTTAGATATCCCAGACTCAATACTAATTTGAAACAAATCTTAGCCAAATAGGAGAAAAAATTTCAGTAATCGCTCCTCTCATCAGTGGCTGTTACACGGGAAGTCATTTTGGCACCTTAAGCATTGATTTTCAAGATGCAGTTTGCATGGAACAGCATGGAATTATTCTGATGTTTGAACTGAGATGTTGTGGTTAAAGGAAATATACCAATCTTTACCTTTTCCTTGGTAATGTCCCCGCTCTTTTTGTGAAACAGTATTAATGAATATCCATAATGAATATATGAACGTGTTTGTATTCCAATCACATCCAACAATTTTATTCAACTAATTATTATTGTTTCTTTTCGCTGTGATGTATCTTCATTACTTAAACTTATCAAGTCAACGTTATGTCACAGATCTAAGATTGTGTTCAAAACTGCTGGAGTTCTGCTGGAAGAAATGCTAGAGAAGGGCTTGAATGCACTAAACTACAAAGTTATCATTCTTGATTTCCAGTGCATGAAAGATCTGTAGAGTCAGATCTCCTTCTTGTTTGCGTCAAGCAGTATTTGCTTAAAAACTGATCTGAGGTAACATTCTTTCTTGTTCTTTTCTTCTTCTGTATTTTATATATAATTGTGCGTGCATCATAATCTCATTGGTGATAAACTGATTGTGTGCTGTCTATTTGGTTCAACTCTACAGGGTGGTCTTAATGTCTGCTACTGCTGATATAGCAAGATACCGTGAATACTTTAGGGATCTCGCTAGGGGTGAAAGAGTAGAGCTGTTGGCAATCCTAGTTCGGACAAGACACCATATTTCAGCGAAAAGTTTCATATATTGAGCAGGTATGATTCATCTACTTCAGAGAAGATAATCTATTTCATTTACTTGTCCGAAAAAAAAGGAAAATTCACTCAGCAACTTGTTCCTTATATTGAAAAGTTGTCATGCATCTATGGTCTTTAAAGCATACTCCATCAATTGCTGTTAGTGGAAAATCTGTAACTTTGGCATTCTCCTCTCTCCTGATTAAGTTTGTTTATTTATGTTTAAATTCATGGTTTACTGGTCATAATGGTAGTTTTGAAGTGCGCTGAGTCAACCTGACTTGGCTTTGTCCTACTGCCTTGGGTGGATACATGAATCGGTTATTGTTCATATAGTCCTATTTGTTGAAAATTTTCTGTTAACATTCAATTACAACTGTCAGTTCTCGTGTTCTATTATTTTATCCATTTTCCCCTATTTTTCTTAGTTATTGGCTGCAAATGTCTGCTAGAAATGAAGCAGTTGCATTGAATTCCACTATTGTTATTGCATCTCCGAGTTGTGCTTCTAAACATAAGCTTGAAGTTTGCTCCAAGGAGGTCATTCTGGAACACGATAACCTTTTGTTTGTTTTGCTTTCATGTAGACCGATATAAGGAATAAGAATATTTCATTTCTAAATTAAAATTTTGATGGAAAGTCATTGTTTCCAATGGTTATTTCTTGAGATACTTGATTTATTGTGTTCTGATTTGTTGCAAATTCAATAACAACTGCCTAAGCCTTTACCCCAGCAACACACTATATCAACCCGATCCTTCCATTTTATTCCACCTTTGGTCAGCATTAAATAAAATGATATAAAAGATGCGACATGCAAGTGCTTTTTAAATAGGGAAAATACATAAAACCCCCCCGAACTTGGCACGAAAACTTATTTTAGTATTTAAAAACTACACGTGTTTATATACCCCCTTAACATATTTGATGTGGAATTATTTTCAACCCTTCGAACACCAGCCCGGTTGAAGGCTAGGCATTGTTACACACATGCGTTTTCATTGGTCCACGTCGCTAAGGGTTTAAAAATATCTTACCCATTTTATATAATCCACCCGTTCCCAAAATACAACCCGACCCATTTCTAAACAAATATCCCTAAATCTCTAAGCCCGATTCTCATTCTCTCAAATCTACAAGACCTAATCTCAAGATTTTTCTTTCGTTAGCGTGAAGTAATTGATCGCATTGTGTGCTACAATTTTGTTCAAGAAGTAACGACAATCTTGAAAAACAGAATAAGTTTGAATCTTACATTTTGAAGAACAATAATTCCTTCAAAGATTCAACTTTTAGGTTTGAAGAGCTAAGATTTGAGAAAAATCAAGAAAAATATAATAAATTAGGTCACCATTTTTGAATGATTGGGTTGGTGAGGGAGAAGAGGTAATTAGGGTTCTTAAAAAGTGAAGATTGTTCTTCAAATGGGTAATGGGTCGGATATTACCGTTGGAGGGGCAAATTTAATTTTTAAAAAATGTTAAAAGATGACTAATGCGCTGTTCTAAGCTGTAACAACACGTGCATAAGGCTGGTGTTCGGAGGGTTGAAAATAATTCACTTAAAAGATGTTAAAGGGTATATAAACACCAGTGTAGTGTAAGTACTAAAGTAAGTTCTCGCACCAAGTTCAGTTTTTTTTTTTTTTAATGTATTTTCCCTTTTAAATAACTAATGTGTTCTTATTACAAATCTAAAATCCTTAAGATAATTTACACCAACTAGGCCTTAAATAGGTAGATACATTATCATTTAAAAATAGTAGATGTTTTCATGTAGGTAACTATGGCTCACTAGAAGTGAATATTTTGAATTTGACAATTCACCATATTGTTAAGTGACACTATTGGATGGATGATTCGGATTATATTCTCTTCATCTTAAAATAGATGACTCTCTTTGACTATTTGATGCATTACTATTTTTTCTATTTTAAAAAAAAAAATTGTTGATCAAGTAAACATATTTCATATCATAAAGAAGTTCATCAAAAGAACGTATACAAGTGGTATACTAAAAAGTAAAGAATCTACACAATCAATTGATACTTCATCAAAAAAATAAAAAATCTAAAAAATCAACTGATTCTCTACAAACTCCACCATTCGTCTATACAATAGGGACTTCCTGTGCACCATAAGAAAATAAGGGAACGAAGGGTACTCCTTAACGGAGAGGGAGGGGGGAGGGACTCAACTCTACACCTTCAAAAGCTCTTCTATTCCTCACTCCAGACAACACACATTAATGCAAGTGGCACCACATTCCATTCCAAAGCTAGGTTTATATATGTTCCATAACATAATATTTACTGAAATTGTGAATGCATAAATAACCTATCTTTTACACTCTATGGTATTAACTTCAAAATAACAAAATTATCCATTTAAGGAGAATGCGGAAGTTTTCAAATAGTAAGAATACCCTAATTTAGAAAGAATAGATCCAAGATACCATGATTTGGTACTTCTAACTTTTCCGCTCAAGTAAATGCCTTCTCTTTGTTTAAAATAACAAATGAAATGTGTGAATATGAGTTATATGCTATGAGGATGTCACATGAAGACTAAAGTGATATTAAGATAGAATACTAATATTGTAAGTTACATTGAATTTTTATGGGATGGATTGCAGGTTGGGGAAAGGGGTCAAATAATTCTTAGCATATAAAAAAGGAAAGTGGGTCAAATAAATTTTGAAGAAGGTAGTTATTTCAAGTTCAACTTAATGTTATCAAACTAGTCTAGTTTCTAAGTACTAAACATCAGAACTTCTAACACAGTAATAAAAAACTAACCCCTTATTCACCTTACAAACTGTTCAACATCTAAAATAGGACGTACATTTACTGTGGTCTTCCACTTAATTAATTTCCCTTTTCCTATTTGACTACTATGATGCATGTTGCTGAGAAAACTCATTGCAGTTTAAGCAATTTCTGGTCACTGCATGGTATATTTTGATGGTGCAAAAAAATTTATACAGGGTAATATTTCTGCTTTGTCTGCAAGACTACGGAATATTTAAAATTTATCAGAAAGGGAATAATATTGAACATCCTAACTTCATCAAAAAAGAGCAGCAAGCGATTTATTTAGAGGATATGCAATATTTGCTTCCTATAAATTACTAATGTATTCCATTTTACATAAGTCGAATCTGCAATGAGTATTTTTTCCTAACAGGTAGTTATTATTTTCCTAACAGGTAGCTGAACTCCTTAATATGGAATCAGGGGAAGTTGCTGCTGATATCGAGCCTGAAATGTATCAGCTCATACTCAATTTAATTATATACATTCATAAAAACGAAATGGATATTGAAAAGGGAATTTTGGTCTTCCTTCCAACATACTATGCACTTGAGCAGCAGTGGCGCTTATTGAAGCGTTTCTTTGAAACATTTAAGGTTCATATTCTACATCGTAGTATCGACACTGAACAAGCTCTCAATGCCATGAAAATCTGCAAGTCGCATCGTAAGGTATGCTATCCTAACTCTTTTTTCAACATCCATCAGCATCTCAAAATCTGTGGAGACGGTCCTTAAAGCAGGCAGAATACTGCACCCAAGGGTGTGACATAGTTGGTCAATAAAGTAGGGAGAACCATGAGGTCTCAGGTTATTATTCAAATCCCAGTAGAGACAAAAAAACTAGGTGATTCTCATTTGCACAAGGCCCCAAGCTTTGGTGGACAGATTTACCCGGTACCTGTGCTAGTGGGACTTGGGAGGTAGCACATACCTGATAGAATTAGTCGAGGTGCATGTAAGGTGGCCCATACACCTCCATCAAAAAAAGGGAACAACTAAAGTACTTATAACCCCCCACAGCCCCCGGCCTGCTCAAATGACAGAGAAAGAGTTCTTGCAGGAAAGAACATTTTTATAACATCTCTTAACGTTTCCCTGTACCCCGTTTCCTGGTTTTATTTCTGCAACTAGCTGCTGCCAATATTCAGTAAAACAAATATGGTTACTCCATTCTTGTCTCTACAATGTTGATGCCTAAAGAATACTGATGCCTCTATCTGAAACTTAAACTTTTCGCCAGGTTATTTTGGCGACAAATATTGCAGAATCTTCTGTTACGATACCAATGGTGGGCTATGTCATTGATTCTGCCGTTCTTTACAAGTTTTCTGGGATAATAATAGGAAAACAGATTCTGCAGAGCTTGTGTGGGTTTCCAAATCACAGGTACTAAGTGAGCCCATGTTTGCCAATACTGATCACTCTTCATGCGATTATTGCTTCTAATATTTTAAGATGCAGGCAGACCAAAGGAGAGGGAGAACTGGACGGACTTGTGACGGCCATGCATATCGATTGGTAAAAAGATCATTTTACGGTCAATTAGAGGATTATGAGCCTCCTGCAATACTGAGATTATCGTTAAGGCAGCAAGTACTTTTCCTTTGCTGTGCTGAATCTAAAGCCATCAATGATCCCAAAGGTAATCAGCTAAAATTCTGTGCTTTTTTTGCTGGATTCTGAGCATCAGAGTTTCTTTTCTTTCCCTTTCCTTTTACATGATTATCTTCATGAAATTGCTTGTTGCTTGAACTTGACTTTTGTAGTGAAATTTCTCTGTAATTCAAGGAAAATGAACAAAGAATGCTTAGGGATGGAAGAGATGTATGATTGTCTTGTTTGTTCTCCCCCTATTTTCTTTCTACGTCGTTAGTCTTGCGCTACTAAGAATTTGCCGACTAATCTATGCTTCCTGGGATTCTATCATCCTGAAACATGCATCTTAAAGAAGTTTTGTTGAGAACAGGGTGTTAAGAGTGGTTGTGGAATAATATATGTGAAGAAAATGGATTATTATGTTTAATCAACTCAAAAGCGAGTTCATGAGGTAACGGTTGGATAAGACCAGATAACGAGATAACAAGATTGTTTGTCAACAAATGTCGAAACTTAAATATCACACCCCAAATTTGGAGGAGCATGTGGCCGATATTGGATGTCTTTTTAACTTTCATGAAGCGAACTAACTGGACATGTCAACCCGTTAAATTGGACAGATGTGCATCATTTTGTAGAACATACATAACTCTAGAAGTGAAATTTCAGATAGCTAATTAGCTATTTCATCATATTACTGCTTGGTTGTTATATATTCTTTCTCCATGAAAGTTTATATCCAAAGTGATGGTTAGCATTTTCAAAAAAGTGCTTGCTGATCTCCATATGCTTGTTAACTGTAGCTACTGCAATTCACTATCAGATTAGAGAATGATTCTGGTTGGTTCTGTAAAATCTTCTATGGTTCTCAGTGTGAGAGCTCAGATCGTATTGTTGCTTGAGCTGAAATTTGCTCTTCTGTGAACACTGGCAGTCTTGAAGGTCTAAGAGATATGTTGGTTATCAAGGTCACAATGCAAATTCCAAAATGTATTCATTAACAATTTAGTACATGTTATCAACTGAGAATTGAAATGACTAATATGGTAAGGAGTGAATCCATGTAGGGTCTTTTGTATTTATAATTTGTTTCTGAAGTGTGAAGACTTTCCTCCCATGCCTACAACCAAAAGAATGGGAATAATGGCATGAGATAAATTTGCTGCAAGTATTACAAAACTTGTCCAATCTACTCTATTATCTGATCCACAGCACCCTCTACAGGGTGGGCTGGTTGGACCAAGAGGTCGAACCGACCTGCTCAGTTGTTACCCATAGTTTAGGCACAGAGCATGACTAATCAATTTATAAATGGGCTGAACAACTGCCATTCATCCTAATTAGCATGGTCCTGAGTGTTATTATCATCAATTTGCGTAAGTTTGTTGTCTAATTCTCTTTTCCCTTTTTTGGTCTACTGCTGTTTATAATGTGGGATATTAAAATTTAACTTATGGATCTTTGGTTTAGTTCTGCTACGGAAGGCTTTAGACCCTCCAGAACCTGAAGTGGTTGAGGATGCATTGAATTTGCTTGTTGACATTCATGCACTACAAAAAGTATCTCCAAGGAGCCGCAGGAACCTACTTTTTATGGAAGATTGCTTGCCAGTTTTTCTCTTTCATTGGATGCTTCTATATTAATAGTCAAGTTTGGAGCCATAGGAATGTTACGAGAAGGCATTGTTCTTGGTATATTGATGGATATGCAGCCACAGCCCATTCTTCGTCCTTTTGGCCAAGAAAATTTGGTACTATCCCTATATGCTTGAATTTGAGAATGCCAATTTCATTGATGTTTAGATTAATTGAACATTCTTTGATCAATAAATTTGATTTTCCAGTTCATGAAGTACATTGACGACTTTTTCAGTGGAGATTCTAGGACCACTGGTTTATCGGGTAGAAAAGAGGTAATCTATATGGCAAATGCGTGTGCGTTTCAGTTCTGGCAGCGTGCCTTCAAGGTAAAAACCACATGACTATAGGATATTCTCCCCCTCCTCCCTCTTCTCCCCTGGTTCTTTTTGCTTTATTTGCTGGGATGTGAGGTTTCTTCTTACATGTATCTCCAAATGAAGGACAAACACCGCCTTGAACATTTAATACAACTCTTCAAGTTGGATGATACAAAAGACAGAGAAATAGTGCTTCCGAAAATTGAAGAAGAGTGGTGCTTATTCCATAATCTCTTGCAATCGTCACTGAACCAAGTTGCGGAGTCATGTATGTCATCCTGAATTTTACCAGTTTAGATCCTTCTGTTTTTTGTACTAAGCTTGTGCTGCTGCAGATGATGAAGTTCTGAACTCTTTGCATCGATATCGACCCCAATTTCTTGCTACATCAAGTGGCATACCATCTTGTTATAATCCAAATGAATATCTGCACAAGTGCCATCTCGACTGTGAGCAGTATTTAGATGCTGATGCCTTAGATATGAATTATAAGCTCCGTGAACAAGGTAGTGAAACAAGGAAATGCATTTCTGTTCCATTTTTGGGGCACAATAAATCTTTAGCACATAACGTGGCTCAAAATTTGGCTAGTGTAGTCAAAAAAAGAGGTACTGTATTCTGTTTTTACTTTGCTGTTTTATTTGATGTCAAGATTTTGATATCATCTTCCTTTTCGATGTTGAATAGATGAGAAGCCAGTGCTCTTCGGCTGTCTCTAGAAAGAGTGATATAATGGTCTATGGTGATTGGCATTCCACAAGGGAGGCATCCTTATGCAAATTTTTTCTGAGAGGAATGTGCAACCGGGGTCCGGACTGCTCCTTCTCTCATTCTTCATCAGCGAAGAGGCCGGACTGCAGGTTTTTCTTCTCTTTACAGGTATCAGTTGTTTTATGGCTTATTCAAGTTTTTGCCAAGAACAATGTTTTTTTTTTAAAAATAAACTGGTGACATGTATGCATTAACATTAAGGGTATGCTGGCCACCTCCAAAAGTGTGATTACATAGATAGCTAATTACAACAAACCCAGGAAATCCACCATCTGTATTTCATCTACTATACATTGCTCTTTACACCAAAAACATAATGTAGAAATGCATTTTCCTTTTGATCTGCCTTTGAAGATTCTCTTTTTGCTCTCCTTCCATATAGTCCACCATATGCAAGTCCATCTCTTTTGGCTTTTGCTCACTCCCCTTCTGATCTAGCAACTCAATCGATCAGCTGTGTGCTCTGGCATTGTCTAGCTTTCCCCAGCCAAGGTGATGAATAAGGACCAGACCCGAGAGGTTACCTTGCATTGGAGCAAAAGGTGGCTGTTTGTTTCAACAGCTTCCATACAAAGTGGGCATATGGAAGCTAAGTGAGATTTCCTTTTCTGTAAAGCTTCATGGGTAAGACATGCCCTCCTTACTACCAACCAGGAGAAACATTTCACCTTATCAGGTGCCATACTTCTCCAAATAGCTTTCCAGGGACCTCTTTCTCATCCTGTCAGCTCTGAAAGGGCCCTCCTGTAAATTCTGCTGACTGAAAATTTGTCATCTGTCTTGTGATTCCATCTGATAATATCAGGGTCATTGGTGGTACCTGTGAAAGTTCCTATTCTACCAAGTAGAGCAGCCACTCTCTCAACCTCCCAATCATTTCATAAACCTCCTGAAAATTAGGTTCCATCTCTGAGTTGTCCTGGTATCATCTATTGTGCTATTTTGGTTGGTGCTGATGTTGAAGGAGGGTGGGGAAAGCCTCTTGCAAAGTGCCTTGACCATCCCAGTTATCCTTCCAGAAAAGGATTTTTCTGCCATTGCCCACTGGGAAGGTAATGTCCTTCCCAAGGTTATTCCAGAAGAACCTGATGGTCCGCCATAGTCCAGCTCCGTAAGTATCAGTGGATTCTTCAGTGCACCACTGACCATTTTGTCCATATTTCTGCTGTATTACATTCTTCCACAAGGCTGTTCTGTCCTCAGCAAATCTCCACAACCATTTTTTGAGCAGGCTTCTATTTTGTAGCATTAGAAAGTATTGGCTATTGAAAAATGAGGAAATGAATGATAGGGAAAAGGAGTTAAGGAAGGTTGCTCCTCTTTGTATTTTTGGGTTGATTTGGAGTTAGAGGAATAGAAGAATATTTGAAGGGGTTGAGGAGTGCATTCTGGAGGGTAAATAGTTCATTTTTTGCTTCATTTGTGTAATAAAGATATACCTGAACTCACATAGTATATTGACACCGTCTTCGAGATCAATGAGATTATTTTGACTTATGATATTTTCAAAAAAGATGTCTTTGAAATATGGCTCGAAATGTTGTCATACTTGCTGCGATATGGTCTTTTTGATGCCTCTCTTTAATTTCTGTCTCTGCTAGCTCAGTGGGCTAAAATCTTACCTTAAAAATAGTTGAGTGTATTTATCTTTTTGTAGACAAATTTAACGCACTGGCTAAATGGGATATGATTTGAGTAGTGGTCTCAAAAAATCCATTTGTGCAAATGCCCCTATATTACTTACATGTTGAAGCTGAAAGTATGAATGGGTTGCTTTTTCCTATTATCTTTATGGTGGTTCGAGTCAAACTCTGCGTAGTGGGAATAGTCCATGTAGAATATCAATACACTCTATGAGCACCTGTAGTGATCCTCATAAAATTGATAGTATTCTATATTTCCTGATTTTTAATTTATGATGTGAATAGTGAGTTAAGGAAGAAAGATTTTTATTGAAAAAAAAAGGAAGGTAAGGAAGAAAATGTTTAGTCTAATTATGAGAGGTTAAGTGACTTCTGAATTCCTTTTTAATCTACTTACTTGCATAAGCTTATACTCTTTTTTTCTGAGTCCAATTCAGATATTGTCCAAAAACCTAATTTATTCTTGACCTTGAGTCTTAGCCTTTGTACCGAAAGAGGGACACTCAGTGTTTCACCAGCCTGTATCTTTTCTATTGAAAATTTCCAGCTTTCTTCCTAATGTCTACTCTATAAACTCTTAAAGCTTTTTTATTCAAAAAATGCAAATCAGTTAACGTGTTCATCCAGGAAGCTTGACCGCAGTTAGCGTATTCAGTAAGCTAAGCTGATTTTAATCAAATTGGAGTCTGATTTGTCAACTTTCTTATTTCTTCCTTGGTGCATCAGTAATCTCAATGAGATGTAATTTTCTTACATCTTTTTTTTTGTGGGGGGGGGGGGGGGGGGGGGTGTGCAGTGGTTTTGGTTGTACCACTCAGTTGAACAACTGGCACATGGTTGGAGACTCCAGCTTACTCACTAGATAGGGCCTTATTGGATTAGAAATTTCAATCACTCCCTAGGACACCAAAAAACCGGGCCGAACTTCTAAAGCACCCGCTCGATAGAACAGTATCATGGCAATTATTATACATCTTAGTAGTCATATTTTGACCTTGGGAATCATCACAATTACGGCTTACCTGCTTTTGAAATATATACCATGCTACCATTTTAACGAAGTGATCTAATTATTTGTTTGTAGAATAAGATTTCATGATCTGCAAGTGCATGTATATTCACATTCTGTATGTAATTACTTGTGAAGGGAGGGGGTGGGGGAGTTTGGTGAAGGAGGAAGTGGTGGTTTGGATTTGGAAAGAGATAGGAGAAGGTGTATAACAGAATGAGGAGGCAGAAGAGCTTGCTTTAGTGGAAGGGAGGGGGAGAAAGAATGGGGAAGATGAACATTTAATTGTGTGCCATATTTATAGAATCGACTTTAAATGCTTTGGGGAGTTGAAAATAAGCATAGATAGAAGAGGAAAATATTTTTCTTTTTGGTGCTTATTTACCTTGTCTAAAAATTTATCATATATTAGATGGCCCTAATGCATATCTTTGGCTTCTTTGTATTTTCTTCATACCAATTTTTTTCAAGTGTATTGATACTCCTATCTGACATATTCTAAATTTACATATCTATAGGGATGCCGGAATGGAGATTCATGTTCGTTTTCTCACGATTCAGTTCCATCTGCTTATTCTGGTGTCCTGTCAGGTTTATGCCTGCCGGAGAAATGATGCTACTGATATGTGGTCACTTCTGCAATGGTTTCCTGCAATTTATCATGGGCGTGATCCTCATACTAGATGACAATGATTTATATTTTTTCATCGCATCTTGCACGTTTTATGCTCCGTCTTCGATAATCTCACAACATCCCTTCGAGATGAATCCACACTTGATCAGTTACCAACTGAGTCAGAATTCTGTGGGGCCATTCACATCCATACAACACGCGATAATAGCCAAAACTGCAGGGAGTTCAGTTCCATGGAATGAAGTTAATGTCCTATGGTTCCCAAAATTTGAAGCAGAACATAAAGAAGGGATAGGAGCATAATGCAGACTTTTTTTTGAGTATTTTGCCATCCGGATGCTTGGAGATGCTTTATATGAAGCTAAAGTAATTATCACCATGAATAACATACGTTTCTCACACCTACAGGTAATTTACTCATACGGGCTTTGCAATCCCAATAGATACTGGATTTGTGCATTCTACTTAAAAGTTAATTGACAAGAGACAAGTTTGGAAGTTATTTGCATATTTTTGGTAATTTTGAGCAACTTCCTGAGATTCCCTATAGTTTCTCCTGAATCTTTTTAACTTCTCCTATCTTTCTGACAGTTCTGTCTGAAGGTGCTATTTATGGGTGTAATGGGGCAGGAAAGGAACCTGAAACTAAATGCAAATCTATATCAATTAGTTTGTAGTAATTGAGCTTTTTGAAGTTGACAATTGACATGAAAATATGCATTGTATGTGGAGCTGCTTTTGTCTCAATATATATATATATATATTATGTTTAACCATTTGAATGAAGT